>JARHVA010007336.1:12500-115000 GCA_037957365.1 Torreya grandis | reverse complement strand
AGCTTAGTAATGATCTTGTAAACCATATTGCAGAGCGTAATGGGCCTAAAAAAATCTAGTTGATTTGCTTGTTCTTTTTTTGGGACCAGGACTAAGAAAGTCGCATTCAATGCCCAAAGCATTTCTTTGCTAGAGTAAGATTCCTATACCACATCCAGTAGATCATGCTTAACAATATCCCAAAACTCCTGAAATAATTTAGCTAAGAAGCCATCCAGTCTTGTAGCTTTGCCTTTGCGTAAATAGAAGACCACCTCCTCCAATTCTGGCATACCAATTGGGTGCATAAGAGAGTTATTCATTTCAGCTATCACAATAGGGGAAATACAAGATAAAACTATATTTTTTGCAAGCTCATCTAGATGCCAGTCATCAGAGAAAAGAGCAAAATAAAAATGAATAGCTTCCCTGGATATATCTTGAGAAGAGGACAAGTGTGTTCCATCTGAATAAATAAGGGATGTGATAACATTCTTACTACACTGAGCTTGCACAGATTTATGAAAGAAGGCCATGTTCTTGTCCCCTTCCTAGAGCCAGTCTATTCTAGCCTTCTATTTCCAGTAATTTTTTTCTTGGAGCTCCCACTCAGCTAATAAAATAAACACTTGAGATTCAACATTGCGTAGATCCTCAAACAAGCCTAGGTCCTAAATTTGTCTGGTAATAGCATCTAGATGATCTTGCACCCTCTTCTTCATAGACTGAAGATTCTCAAATCAATTTATATTCTAGTGCTTTAGCTTTATTTTTACATTATACAATTTTTTGGTGAAGGAATACATAGCTGTACCATAGGCAAGGCCTCCTTGTCTCCACCAATGGCCCATAAGGTCATGTAGAGAAGAGTCGTGAAGCCACATCAGCTGAAACTTAAATGGAGACTTCTTGGGGATAGCAATAAGGTTGGTAGAGAGATTTATCAGCCAATGGTCAGAGCCTCTCTAATTAAGAATTTTAGATGCAAGAGAAATAGCACTAGATTACCAAAAGTAAGAGACAAGGAACCTATCCAGGCATTCAGAGATGGCCTCATTACCAATTCTTCGATTGCTCTAGGTAAAAATTCCATTGAGAGGTTTACCATTAGAAAGATGAAGAAGGTCTATGTGTTGTCGAAGAAGCTCTGAAGAGGGGCCTAAATGAGCCAAACCACCCCTTTTTTCCTCTAGGCTAAGAACTAAGTTGAAATCTCTAGCCATAATCCAAGGCAGGAAGGGGTGACAGCTTCTAATATGCCAGATATGTTCCAAAAGCTTGAGTTGGCTAGGGAAATTGGTAGGGGCATAAATCGAAGTAACAAGGATCATCTCTCCTATTTCAAGAGAGGAAGTAACCATTAAGAGTGCTAAAAGGCAAGACATCCAGAGTAGTGGCTTTACTTTCCATGGATCCCAGCACATGGCAATCCCCCCAAAACTTCCCAAGGTGCCAACACACTGACATTGGCCAAGGGGCCAGATATTAGACACATGGTTGAACATAGAGTCCATAGAGAGTTTGGTATCTTGGATGCAAAGAGTGTCAAGATAATGATCAAACACCAATTTATGCATAGCTTTTTGTCTAAGGGTGCTATTCAACCCTCTTATATTCCATGATAGAATAATCATTGAGTAGAATGGGGAAAGTGTTCATTTAAGGTCTTTATAGCCCCCGATTCTACTAGTAAATCACCTGTTATTTTAATTTTGTCTTGGTCTTTCCTATGCCTAGCTCTAGAAGGAGTAGTGAAGGAGACTTTCTTAAAAATTCTTTGCATTAAGTCTAAAATAGGGGAGGACCCTTTTTCTTTACTGGATGCTCCTACATCTTTGACTAGGTCAGCCCAGTGGATGTCCTTGTCCTGTGAAACTAATGAAACCATGAGGGCTCCTAAATCAGGATTAAGGAGGGGCTTTGGGGGCTGCTGAGTCTCCATGTCCTGGGAGTCGCTATGAAATAGGTGCTTCTCTTCTACGTCTAGGCCTCCCCCTAATCTAAATTAGGAATACCATCTTTTATGAGCATACTATCAAGTGCCTCAAAATGGTTGAATCCTACATCTACTTGTTGATCTAGCTATGTACGCTTCTGCCCATGGCCCTTCGCATAGTGCCAAACTAGGAAAAAGCCATCCATATCTAGGCTAGTATGATTGGGATGGCCTTACCTCACACTTGGAGCATTCAATTACACTTTCCCTTTTGTCGCACTATTATGTTGGGTATTTACTATTCCTACTTGAGATGATATGCCATTCCCCTTTCTGTCATTGGCCATCTAAGGGCTAGAGGGCTCACCAGGTGTACATGAGCCTCTAGAATCATGAGGACATTGGCAATGAAGATGTCCATATACATGGCAGATTCTGCATTAAAAGGGAATAGATTCGTAGTCTATCTATTGAATCTAAGATGAAGAACATAGACAAATTTCCATTGTATCTGGTAGAGGATTATTTAAATCAATGTCAACATAGATGCAGGCATAAGAGATAACCTTTTTATCTAGTGATTGGTTTGATATTGTAGTTGGAGTCCCGAGCATGGTATTAATCTAGCATAGGATATCCTCCTGCCAAAATTCCAGAGGGAGTCTTGGCAGGCAGACCCAAACAAGAACACAAGATGGTAGATCCTCTGTAGAATTAAACCCTGCATGTTAGGGTTTGATGAAAAGACCAATACGGTCAAAGAAGTATGGACCTCCTTTAAAGATCCAATTTTGATCAGAGATAGAAGAAAAGTTTACCATAAAGTAGCTATTCCCAGTGAGCATGATATCAAAGTCCCCTTCAACCTGCCATTAGCGGTGAATCCAAGCTTCCAATGCCGAAAGAGAAATTTAGATGCCTAAAAATTTAAAAATTAGAGTGTGGTAAGTCAGGCACTCCACATCGTCCTTAACTGCCTCTGGAGAAATCACCAAAACTAGCCGATTCAGACTCCTCAGAAGGCAGCCATTCACTTTGTTAAGCTTCATCCTCTCACTCACATAAATCATCTCTCTCTCTTTGAGGCTCAGCCCTTGCATAGATTACTCTTCTCCGGCTTCAACCTAGCAAGTGCTTCTAATACCCCTGCTCACAGTCGTCATCTCACCAAAAAAACCCTAATTAGAGTAGTTATAACTAGTGCTTTGTATATGGTATAAAATAAAATGGAAGAAATCGAGGTATGCTCAACAAGATTTCCACTAAGTCTAAAAATTCTTTTTGAAGTAAGATATATAATTTTTTGAGATGGAATATAGCTAAAAAAATGAAAAAGTAATACTCAAATATAATATATGAGATCTAAAAAAACATAATATAGTAGATATAAATAGGAAAAATAAGGATACAAACCCTAGGATCATCCAGGGATAGGTTTTGGATGTCATTCAAAGTAATTTAGGTTCACCAAATGATTTAACTATTATAGGAATGTAAAACCCTAAGAAGATAAAGATATGGAATACAAACAAGGGAATAAATATATGAATATCAGTAGCCACATTTTAATATAATAACTGATTTATTTACTTAGCCTATAAATATAAATAAATTAAAAATGAGATACTTAGCTTCAAAAATGACTAAGAGGGGTATGTGACAAGCAAGAACCTAGTGCAAGAATAATGTAGAATGTAGTCAACATGAAACAGGCATCATAGTCTCATTTAGATATTAGCATAGTCCCCTTATCAATAAAACATTACTCTAGTGAATTCCTATGTTGTACTAATGACCTTGAGTAAATGGTATAGTGATTTAATGGGAAGAGAATCCTATCTCTATGTGATATATTCCTAAATTATTGTCTGTTCCCTATTTTAAATGATATCAATGTGAACCCTAGGCCTCCATGCTTGTTAGGGTTTTGAGGACCATAATAAGAACTAAAGTGGCATTCATAGGGTATTTTGAACATGACCTCAACACCCCATATGTTGAGTGTTTCCTACATACCAATACCTTGAAAGGGTATCAATCTTGATGTAGTTCTTCTAATCTAAGTGTTGGTTCGAGTGCTTGTGAATGCTGGTATGAATGCCAGTTTGAGTGGTTTGAATGTGTATTGAGATAATAAATGTGAGTAATATAAGATTTGGGATACTATAAGTGGGTATATGTATAGTTAAGGTATAAAATGAATTAGTGACCTTTATTTTCATAATTGTTTTTGAGTTTGTTCATGAGCATTTGCATCTATTTTCCATTCAATGGATAAATGAAAAGGATTGGTCTTTATATAACGTTATGGTGCTTATCGAGATACAAAATTATTATAAGTTAACCCTAAGATGATTTAGAATATTAAAATATATATGTTGTGAGTGAAGGGATCAAGGGGTCAATAGTGATTCCCCTTTCCAAATAGTGTAGTATTATTAGTAATTAGCTTTTACATTATGTATTTATCGAGAGGTAAATAATAGTAGGTTATTTGATAGTTATATTTGGTAGTAATATTGTTATGGACAATATTACAATATTAGATAGAATATATTATTTTTGAGATATATTGTTATAACAATATATCATATATAGGTTTGCATAATCATAGGGTTTTAGGTGAGATAAATTAGTTGAGATATTATAAGAATCATATTCCTAAATATTTGTAATGTGTCCTAAATGATTATTCATTTAGATAGTATGAAATAATATATATCAAAATATTATTTTTGTGCTAAAATATTTTGTAGATTTTCTATGTTCAACTATATATCGTGCATGAAATAATTCTTTATATTAGTTATTTCAATACCTAACATTGGTATCAGAGCGACTTATGATCCTGACTAGTGTGGAAGCATATTGATTTTTGAGGGATAGTTGTACTGTATTTTGTTCTTGTGGATGATACTTTTTTTGTGAACTAATAAAATTTAGTTTCTAAGATGAATTTGTATGTATAGATAATTTTAAGACTAGTTTGTGTATTTCACCTTCCTTTGCTTTCAATACATCAAATTTTAATTCAGTTGTTATATCATAATGATATTTGGTGTAGTTTAATACTAATTTTTGTTGTGAGTAAATATCAGTAAATAACAACCTTATGTACTATAGTGTAATATTATTTTATAAAAGCAAAGTTTTTTATGAATATATCAGATTAGATTATCTTTTAGATTCTACTCAGCATCCACATCAAATCTAAGCATAGTTTATATAATTCTCAGATCTATTTGACATGTGTACTTACTCATTTTATTAACATTTTCTAATACAAAAAAATCATTGGTTTCAATATGAATTTGGCATCAAAGTATTTTATTCTTGATTGGTTAATGATAGATCATTCTCTAAGCTCACTTCTCTCTTTAGATCAAATAATTTGGAACATGGCTCCATCTAGCTTGTATGCATTTCACCAAGTTTTTGTTTTGGTCTCCTTACAAAGTGGTGTTTAAGTTTCAAAGGTGAATTGGAAAAATCTACCCATAATCAAGCTTGTTCAATGAAGTGAACTAATATGCTATAATGTCTTTTAATGTAATATTGCTTTAGTTTTTGAGTTTTTTATTTGTTTAATATTAGAGTCAAAATAAAATGACTAGTAAAGTGGTTGTCATTTATTAGTTTATTGATATTTTTAGTTATTTGGTTTCATAATATTATCTTAGATGAATAAATGGTCTTTACTATATTAAATATTTATATCTCCATGTGTGTATTTAAGTGAAGAGTGTTATAGGGTATAAGTTACATTTTGATTATGTCATTAAAAGTAATTGTGTTGTTATCAAAAGTTTTGTGACAAAATAAGAAAATTATATTATATCTTATAGATCAATATTATTAATATCATCGATATCCAAAGTGTCTTTTGTCATAAATATTTTTGAATTGGTCACATATGTGTCAATTTTGAGTCAAATAATTAAAAATTGAGTCAAGAGTCATTTTGTGTGTCAAATCATTTTGTCAAAATGTTTGTTGTATTATATAGAGTCAAAAAAATTGTAAGGATGTATTATCACTTGTATGCAACACCCAAATTATGGGGGGGATTTATCCTTAACAAAATTATGCACTAGAGCTTCAATAATACTTCATTGGCTGAGTAAGTAAAAACATACCAAAGGAAGGAGGAAATGGAACGTGGAGTTTCTAGAGCCTCTTGTCAGTCACCAATGATAGGGCCCATAATGCTTTCATGACATTTTTTGTGGTGTTTCTTTTATATTTTTTGCCATGTTTTTTTAAAATAAGAATAGAAGAATATGCATATTCAAGATTTTTAATTTTTGTGTAATTCAAAAAATAATTCTCTTATGTAAAAAAATGTGAAAGGACATAAAGAACCAATGTAAGTTAGTTCATGGATCTTGAAAGCATTTTTGGTAGAGATCCAAAAAACCATAAGAGGTGAATAGTGTTTTGGCAATAGTTAAGAGGGAAATTATTGTAGAGATCCCATGATTGCCTTATTTATAAAGATGACCCCTAGTGACACATCCATTATGGTCATGTAAAGTGAATGTAGGATGCATTCCTTCACATTGTAGTCATCATGTGCATCAAGATTGTGTCAGTAGTATGCAAACCTAAGAGTATGTGGTGGCATATGGTTTTATTCAGGTAAATTATAGGAGGTAGATTGTGTTATTATTCATGTCAAGATTTGTGGTAAACCTATTAAATAATGGGAGGATAGAGGCTCTCTTTATATCAAGTTCATGAGCCACATAGGGAATGTTATAATGGGTGAGCATACTTCAAATAAGGGTGTGAATGTTTTTTCACCATGTAAAAACTATGGGGGGAATGTTACGAATTAGCTTTTATATTATGTATTTACCAAGAGGTAAATAATAATAGTCTGTTTGGTAGTTATATTTGGTAATAATATTATTATAAATAATATTATGATATTAGATAGAATATATTATTATTGAGATATATTATTACAACATTATATCGTATATAGGTTTGCATAGTAATAGGATTTTGGGTGAGAGAAATTAGTGGAGATATTATAGGAATCATATTCCTATATATTTGTAATGTGTCCTAAATTATTATTCATTTAGATAGTATGATATAATATATAGTAGAATATTATTTGTGTGTTAAAATATTTTGTAAATTAATTGTGTTTAGCTCTACAAAGTGCATGAAATAATTCTTTGTAATGGCTATTAAAATACCTAAAAAATACACTATAGACCAAATATTTGTAATATTATCTAGATGGTTGGAATGGATCATAAAAGGTCTTGGGTGCCTAGGATATGGCTTGATGTGGATTTTGGTATATCTATGCATGGGTTGACGGAACATAGAAGTTTGAAAATAATCATAAGAGGTCCTAAGATAGGTATTTGGCTAAGTTAAGGATATGGGGGTCTCTAGTGACACTCATTTCACCAAAATGACATTTTAGATGACTCTAACTCTTGATGCATTTTTTTGGCATTCAAGGGGTTTTTTTCATTGAAGGAAGAATCAAAGGTTTTAAACTTAATTGGTTTTCATGAATTTCTATTATCTTGATGAAACTTGAGTTCTTGGGAGGTATAACTAAAATTTTAAAAGTGAGGTACTGGACTACTTCTCTATATTTTAATTTCATTAAATGGAGAGGAAATTACCTTAAATAGGACTATGTGTGAAAGGAAATGATAGAAATTTTTTTGGAAGGGAATAAATAAAGAAAGAAAATGATTTATTGGGATGTTTACACAATTTATCATGGCATATTTTGTGGAATAATTAATTTATTCTTAGATTTTCATGTAAATTTTATATTCAAGTTTATAATTTGAATGAAAAATAATTATTGGTTTATAAGTAGTTAACATTCTTCCTGAAAGACCTTATTTTGGTTTCATACTACCATATAATGGTGTATGAGGATAATCCACTTGGGGGAGGCCAAATGGTCTCCATCTCACCCTCAGATGCCATATAAATGAGCTAAAATAAATAGTTTTATGGTCAAAATTTACCCAGATAATGTATGGTGGATAATCATACTATTTTATTTTGATTTATATGTGTATTTTATCATTTTGAAAATGATATATTCATTTTGTGGTCACCAAGATAAATGTATATTTTTTATTTTCTCTTTGAGTTGGTTTTTTGAATCCAAAACATATTGATGAATTATTAAACAACTGAGTGCATGTGCTTTTGAGTTAATGTTATGTTTGTTTTATTTTCTTATTATTAAACACTATTCTAAATGCATGGTCTCCTTTGTATTTTATCATGGGTATAAAATTTTAAACCATGGGATAAAATTGGCATGATCTACTCCACTCTATAATTTATGGTTGGGGTGGGTAGTGAATCACTATATGGTTGGGCTCATTCTGATGCAAAATGACTTTTAGGACATTTTTAATATTGACTTCATCTCTTTGACTATTGCAAGCCTGGACTATATCTCTTTCATGTTAGAAAGGCATTCTATAAATACATTAAAATTATTATTATAATAGGTTCTTTTGTATATACTTGTGCATTTCATTGGAGGTACTTATTAATCCAAGGATGGTGTTTTCATAATTTTACTTAAACATATTTACTAGCTATTGGTAGCCTTTTGAAATTATTTGGTTATGTTTGATTTGAATAAATTTTATTACCACATGTGAAAAATGATTCCAAGTTATATACAATACATGGTTTCTTCTTATGAATAGTAATTTGAATCATTTTAATTTCACTATTTTAAAATGAAATAAATAATTTGCAATACAAAATGATTAGTTATCATGCTCAACATAAAAATGAACACATACAATTTTTTAGGCACACTCTTATGTTTATTTCAATATTACATATACCTAAGATTTAGATTATGTTTTAAATTACTTATTTGGATGGCTTTGCTTTCATGAAATGTTTAAAATTTTCATGTTATTCTTTATACTTTAAAAACACAATATTCTGAAAGTCTTACGAATAAGTATAAATTTGATATTTACAATTAAAAAATAGATTTTACCTAATAATAGAAAATTCTTGATGGTATACACTACATTCTTTCTTTAAAATCATTAACTTAGTTCTAGTTCGATCTACACTTATGATATGACATTATGAGATGGATTACTAGAGGTGTAGTATTCTTGATTAGGCTTGTTGGGAGTTGTAACATTCTTATTCGAGTATGATCAAGGTTATTTAATTTTTTTAATTTGTATATTATTTTTAATTTCATCTTAGGTTAAGTGGAATCATTATTATGGTTGAATTAATTATTAGAGTCATGAAGTTCATTTTTATTATGGCTATACCAACTTATTTATATGATTAAGACAATTATTTTTAAGTTAGTAATTGATATAGTTATAGAATACCACTATAGCTTTTAATTGAATAATGTATCTATTTTTTAGTCTATATCACTTTGTTGGGTTTTATATTGGAATTGATTTTTAACTTATTTACAATATAAGGTAACATTATCAATTTATAAAAATGTACCATTGAGTAGTGAAATAGGTAAAAGTCACTTTGATTTATCCTATTTCAAAATTGATATGTGGGAAATTTTGAGTAAATATTCTTGATTAAAATAAAAAAATTAATAATATCATATACTAGAATAAGTAGGATTTTTGTTTCAACTATTTATAAACACTATTTCTAGATTATATAGCATCAAAATCTTGTACACTTGGAAAATACATATCATGGAAGTACCTTAAACTTATAGACCTTTCCTAATAATAAAATAATTGCATACACTATCTCTCTATTCTTAAATACTTATCTCTTAGTTCAACCAATGTTATTCTGATGGCCTAGTCCTTTTATCATGTTTAGAATGTGATAAACCTGCTTAGCTTCTATCTTTACAAGTTATGGACCTATACCTATTTTCAAGGGCCCAAACAATTGCATCCTAATTAGATTCTTATGTCAACATAAGTATCATATTATGATGCAATTTTACATTCCTCTAAAGTCATAAAATTTACAAATTAATCATATTCTAAAGGTCAGCCTATGTGATTTAATGTGATATTTTCTCCAACGGGGATTGGTATTAATAAATGATAAGTCCTAATTCATTCCTCACCTAGAACAAACCTATAAAATACAAAGGAAAATTACCAAAATCACTTCATCAAACACTCAAGTGAGAAAATCTTCCCTATTTTCTCTTGTTTCCATATTAGTCATAGGGAAAACTTATATATACATGTCTGAAATAATGGAGTATCCCAAGGGCCATATTTTATATGTTACAAGCTAGGTTATTGTTGTACTTGATTATCAAAAATTACTTTATTGACACATAATACAACATGTATGGGATAAATACATAAGTATGAGTCACTATTCAGATTATTATCTATGTATGAAGTGCTCATTGATAGAGGGGTCTTTGGGATAACTTGACACCATGTGACCACTAACCCATTTTTGCCACAACCATTATGAAGATGAATAACTAGGTTTTTCTCATTTTATAAGGAGATATATTATATGACCCATATATTAATTCATCAAATCAAAGGAAACATAGAACCCAAAATAATCTAGGTGGTTGTATCTAGTTTTAATACGTATTTCATATTGGATGCCTATATCCAATTTAAATACTAGCTTTGATGCAACTATCCTAGGTCAACACAAGTGTCCATTGATATAGATGTATGATTTTTATAATTAGACATTATTTATAGATCCATATATGTATTAGCATTAGAACCAACTAAATATCTAATTTTCATCATCACTTCAATATCTACCATATTTGTATTTTTTATCTTTATCTTATCTTAGTATAATAAATTTAGTATATGTTTATATAATTTTTACACTTAATTGTCCTACTTGGAGATAATATACCATCCTTGTCCCCTAGGATATTTATACCCCTTTAACCCTATATTCTCCATATGTATATTTTAGGTGTTAAACATTCAGTGAACTCATTCATGTGAATGCAAATGTTTTCTGATTGATTGTGTTCTCAACTAGTAAGTGTTTTACATTGTTGTGATTTTTTACTTATTTATTATATTATTTTGTATGAGACTTAAGAGTATCCATAGATTGGGTTTGGTACATATTGAAAATAATGATCTTCCCATTCTACTTCTTAATATGTATACAACCACTAAGGGACCTCATCCTATGGATTATGGTGATAGTATTATTGAGAATTAAAAACATAATAATGAAGTTATATAGAATAATATTATGATAATGAAAACCATGTTTCTAATGAAACTGATGCACATGATCAAATATATCATGATCAAGTACAAGCATTTGAATTTTTTTGTGAGCATATTCATCACAACATTAAATATATTAAAGAAACCCTAATAGCTATATTAGATAATGAAAAATAAAAAAACATAGATGAACAATAAAATACATATATTGATCATGTTATTCAAGATATGGGTCATTCCCATATACCTAAAACCCTCCTCTTGAGCACATTACCACCTCACACTTCTAATGGGGACATAGGGTATGCCTTTTAACCTTTGTTTCCTAAAAATATGATTTCCACATATTACATCATAAACCCTAATAATTCAAACCAATTACTAGTTATAATTTTTATATTTACCCAACATATGGGTAAACCTCCTTTGGTGACTTCTTAAATATCCAACCTAAAATACCAAGAGGTGTGAGCTCTTATCCAAACTAAAAAGCTTTTGGTAACTAAGGTTATAAATATTGAACAAAATTCTATGAAATATCCTTCTGCTATTGATTTATAAGAGGTGTTGCATAATCTTCTTTCACCAAAGATATATTTAGACCTCTTACCAATTATTTTTTTAGCACCTAAGTTAACATTTTATGATGGAAAGGGTGATCCTAAATAACATCATTGATCCTTTTATGTGGCATGTATTGATTATGCCTCTAATGATAAAATTTTGACCAAATTATTTCCAAGGAGCTTAAAAAAATATTATTTACAATGGTTATATGATTTACCAACTCAATCATTAAATTCCTTCAAAATCGTTAGGGATCAGTTTTTGGCACACTTCTATATTACCATTACCAAAAAGGTTTCCTATACCAAAAATGTAGAGATCAAACAAGGAATTAATGATCATATTAATGAGTATGTCCTAAGGTATAAGACATTGTTCTCCAAAATGGCCAATCCAATGGTAGAATAAATATCTTCAATATATTTTCAAGAAATGTTTTATTTCTTCTTTACTTGAGTTCATTGTTTTCAAAAAAAAAATAATCAATGATTATTAAATGAAACTTATCTCATTGAAAAAACTTAAGTATGTAGAAAATACACCAACTACATTTACATTTAATACCAATTTTATCAAACCATGTTATAAGGTCAAACCTCCCGAGCCTAAAAAAGAAACAACCACTTAATCAACTTGTATTATCTAGTGCACCATGAGGAAAAATTTAATGATTACATGAGTATCAAATTTAATGAATATTGTGACTTTTAGAGTGTCTTATTATATCTCTCCCTCATCCTATATAGGTTGATATGAGTAGACGTCAACCCAAAGGATGTGATGTGAATGTTTATTGTGACTATTATCAAGACCCTGGGAATTCTATGAAAATAGTTTTTACCTTGAAGCATAATATCCAATACCTCATTGATGAAAAAAATTATATTTTATGATTTTTAGGATTATTGGTACCTATACATATCATATACCTCCCATGGTTTAGATACATTCTATTACTTTCGATGACAATGACATTAGAAATGATGACTCATATTTTCATTCCTCATTCATTAGAGCATATATTGATCACCAAATTATACATAATTTTATGATTTATAATGTTATAATTAATAATTTTTATATAGTGACATTAATTATTCATTTGGGTTATAAAAATCATGATTTACATCCTTTGACCAGGTTAGTTAGAGTATTTGATGGGACCTCACAATAGGTTTTAGGTCAAATTGATTTACCTTTATAGGTGGGTCTTGTACATGTGGTTAATAAATTCTTAATTTTACCTTCCACATGTTTTTGATATTTTATTCGGATTACCTTGGATAAATACACTTAGATTAGTGCCTTATATGGTACATGGATGTGTTAAATGCATTCATGTCAATCACGTAGTTATATTTTCCAAAATTCTATATGAAAATCCTCTTGAGCAAGAGAAATTTATAACTAGGAAATTAATTATCAAACCTCCTAATGATAATATTATAAAAAATGGTAAGCAACAAATGCTCCCATTTACTACAAATCCAACACTTGAGAGAGCATTGCATCATATATCTACAGTGCATTCAATAGAATCCTTATATAATACACACCATATTTAGATATCCATAGTAGCTCCACATATTCCTATTACTATTTTTCCAAATAAATTACAAACCACTCAATGACGGGTTCCACAAAATCCTACTCCTATTCTTTATTCACAACCACAAAGTCCTATTTTATATTTTAGAGCATTATACATTATATAGTTATAAATATTACACCTATACATGTTACTTTGAAGTACCAAAATATTATTACAATAGGTTCCTAGGGAGGTGATACCAATGAACATCCATTTTATGAGATCATATGATAATTATTTATTATTCATATACCAAAAAAATTAAAATAATTCAAAAAAAAAATAAAAAATCAGCATTTACATGTCATATTATCTCCTTGACATCTATATTGTTGGTTCCATGTTGGTATCTGGTATATTAATGTTTTATATATACATATGCATTTCACAAATAATTTGAGTGTGATACATGAACACATAGATATATGATCTATGAAATTTCATATATTAGGTCTTCCCTCTAATGATCTCATGTGGACATTGGGGGTATATGATTATTTGATAATGATACATCCATGTTATATGTTATTATTTTCATTTTACATTATTATGTTTAAGCTTATGTACTTACACATCTTTATCCATTCTTATATATTTTGTAACATAATTGATCTATTATGTACTTAATATATTTTGATAACACATATAATATAGGGGATACTATGCTATGTTTATGCTAGTTGCTTATGATTTCATTCATGCACTTCCTTGAGTGTCTTGACTTGTTATTTTATTACTTGTTTGATAATTGTAATATGCTACACTATTTTTGGCCCTCGTTCCTTTGTTTACCTCTTTGACATTTGAATATATCATTTTTTGTAGTATGTTGATGTTTGAATATGTCATTCTTGATTTTTTGGACATTTTACTGAGTCATGTAACTTTTAATGTATAGCATTAAAACATGCCCCTTTCCTAAGGTATCCTTTTAGCACTACCTTTTGATTTTATTTTGAGATATATTGTGTGTGTGATTGATTTATTTTGAGCTTGTACTATTACTATCTTGAAATTAACATGATCTATATCATACATCTTAGGACATGGTCTGCTCACATGCTTCATGCTTGAATGATATATCTACCTAGACATGTTGATTATATATGATACATGTTACATTCATATTTTACATGGCTATCTTATCCTTTTGAGTTAGTTTAGCTACAATTTATTACTTCAGATCACCTACACTGTGGGGGCATATTAGTGGGGGCATGCCACAAAGGCATGACTTACACATTTATTCATAGTTTTAGATTAGTGTGGGGTTCATTATGAAAACATATTATCCATATTTATCGTAGTTCAAAATTTGGTGGGGCTATATTTTGGAAGAATTTTCTCCACACTTATTCAATATTCAACATACCTTGATTACATTAGGGGAATGTTTTGGAAGCATGTGCTCTATATTTGCATTTACACTAGTTCTTATAAGTAGATTATAATATGGGAATGTTTTTAAAACATGTTCTCCACACTTACAATAGTGTTTAGTTTTAGATTATAGTGGGGTCATGTTTTGGAAACATGTTCTCCACACTTACACCAGTTTTTAGTTTCAAATTATATTGGAGGCATGTTTTAGAAACATGTTTTCTATACTTACATTAGTTTTTAGTTTTATATTACAGTGGGGGAATGATTTAGAAAAATGTTATCCACACTTACACTTTCAAATTCTCCAAATTGCATAATTAAATTATTTAGATACACATTTTTGGTACAATTATTTACATATGTACCATTATTATGCACAATTTTAACATTAGACACATCTAAGATGCATATGTTTTGTATTGTGCATCTAATATTTAAAAGTTAGATAAGTCTCATATTTCAAACACTTTTAGTGGCTATCATCACCCACTAGGTTGGAATTTTATGGATTATATTGAGCCAATATACTGTACTATTTGGCTTATTTTTTTTTATGGTTGAGGTGATTAAATCACTTGATCTTACAAATTTTATAGGTTGGACTTGATTACATCATCAAAACTCACCAGTTTTATAGAGTAATTTGATTTGGTTCAATCATAATCACTTGGTTATAAGTATGATTAGGTTGCATGGTTGAGATAATCTCAACTACTAGGTGGAAAATCACTTTTATCCAAGGTTGGGGTCATGTGTCCTCTAATATCTCTCTATCTCTTTATATATGTGCACTTTATGGATTTTATATTCTATCTTGATATCAATTTCATTTATTCATAATGATACATATTTAAATCAAATTTCAAAAAGGAAATATGGTTGCATCGATACACAAGTGTACTCCTAAATGTTGACCTTTTTGAATTTAAATCATTTTAATGCTTTAAATTTCAAATTATATGCACTTATTATACACTATAACATGCTCTTGGTTTTAGGTAAGTCACCAATAAAAAACTCAAATTAGACTCAATCAAAGGAGATGTGTGTTATATACACCTAGTTATGCAATACTTTTCCTTTAAAATAAAAATTTCATTACTATATTAAATGGGGGATGAAAACACTATTTATGAATTATATAGCACCTCATTCTTATACAATTGGAAAATACATATCATGGATGTATGTTCAACTTGTAAGCCTTTCCCACTACCAAAAGTCTCACATACTTTATCTCTTTGTGCCGAATTTATTATTTATTATTTTGACCAATGTTATTCATATGACCCAAGCCTTTTATCTTTCCCATAATGTTATAAACCTACTCATCTTCCATATCTACAAATCTTGGACTTGTACCTACTTTCTAACTACATAGACACTTGCATCCTAGTCAAATACTTCAATATAAGTGAGTGCCCTATTTCATTCCAAGCATATAATGCCCTAAAGTCATATAATTTTCAAATGAAACATTTACTAAAGGTGAGAATAATTTATTTAATGTGATATTTTATCCATGGGGGATTGGTATAACTATATGATAGATCCTATTTCATTCCTCGCCTAGAAAAGACAAAGGTAACTTACCAAAAGTACTCAATCATGAACTCAAGTGAGTAAATATTCCTTATTTTCTTGTATTTACATACTATCCATAGAGAAAACATATCAACATGTCTGAATTACTAAAGGAGAAATTTAAGATCCATATTTTCCTAGTTACAAATAGGTCACTATTGTACTTATTATACATTGCATGATTAACACACAATCTAACACATAGGGGATAAATAAATAAGTTTGAGTCCCTCTTAAAAGTATTGGATATGTAGGAGACACTCATTGATAGAGGGTCATTTGGGGTGGCTTGACACCATATACCCACTAACCCATTTTTTCCATAGCCATTATGAAGATGAAGAAGTAGGATTTTATCATTTAAAAAGGAGTGACAATCCATGACCCAAATCTGAATACACTAGCATGAAGGTGAAAAAAAACCTAGAAACATTGAGGTGGTTTCTTTTTTTTTCAATAGGTATTCTATAATGGATACCTATGTCCAAATCAAATAGGAGTACCGATGTAATTGTCCTAGGTTGATGCAAGTGTCTACAACTACATAGGTATAATTTATAGAACCATTTACTTATTCCAAATCCAAATATGTATTAGAATTATAACCAACTACGTATCTTTTTTTCATTATCATTTCAATATATAGCATATTTATACTTTTTATCTTTATCATATTTCAACATAATAAATTCAGTATATATTTATCTAAGTTTTACATTTAATTGGTTTGTTTTAGAGATAGTCTACCTTCTTTATGACCTAGGCTATCTCTCCCCCTTTAACTATATATTCCCCATATCTATATTTTATGTTTAAAAACTATTATAGTTTTTGTATGACATATTACCTTTTTACTATGTCAACTCATTAACTATTATTAATAGTATAAAATTTGAGGATTTTTGAATTGAGTTGAAATTGCTTGTGATAGATATGGCTTAAGTCTTAAAAGATAAAAAATAAAAAATATTAGATCTTGTGTTCCAAAATATAAATGGTTCTTACTCCTTTAATTTTTAAATTTATTTCCTCTTAATAGATTATACATTTAAGTGTGGTCTTAATTCACTCGAATTAGTTAGTTTATTTATTTAGAAACTAATGTTTTTATAATATTATTTTTTTATTATGTGATCTCATTACACATTGAATGATCTACTTACAATATGATAGACATAAACAAGGATCATACTTTTTTTATTATACTTTTAAAATATTATATCGATAATATTACTTTCATTATTTATTATACATACAAAATTAGATTTGATCAATTGTGATCTATGAAAATGAATGGGAGCCTAAATATATATTCATGGCTAAAAATAGATCATTAATGATAAAGTATTGAGAAATATATCTAAGAGTAAGTTAATCCACGTGTAGATATAATTATGATTAATTTATTTAAATACATCAAACTAGATCCATAATAGTTAGTAACTACTTTAAATTCTTTTAATTAAAGATATGTATAATTAATAATGATGGTTGTAGTAAATTGAAGATGAAAATTACCTAGGATTTTAGATTCTAGTAAAGACTCAAGGTAGACCCACCTAAGAACCTTTGTAGAGTAGTAAGTATCTTCCATGCATAATGCACTAACATGGAGTTCAAAATTTAATTTATTTTTCATTACTAAGTTGAAATGATTACATAATATCTCTATTCATTAATACATACAAGCCTTTAAATAAATAAAATTATCTTGATTAAGAAAAAAATAGTGCGTTAAATTATTCATTATTAAATTATTCTCTTAAAATTATAAACTTACAGAGAAAGAATTAGTTATACTATATTCATTATCTTATGAGACATTGTGACATTTTAGTTGTATAGTATCATTAAAATCTATTGTGTAGGGATATATCTAAACATCAAACTAACGAATGTCATGGGTTCAATTTTTGCCTAAATTTGATCTATGGTATCATTAAATGGTTTCCACCATTAATTCAACATTACCTTTTCATAAAGGAAAGTTCATAATAGTATGCTGTACACTTCAAACCCTTTTATTGGAATTTGTGTATATACACTCATAATCATAATATATTTCCTTCATTAATAGATATTAATGAATTATCTTTAATAAATGTTCCTAGTTGACTAGTTTTTTGTTAGAATTTTACTTCATAACCATCAACATCAAGTTTTTTGTTGTCTTGATTTTTATGGATAGTGGTATAGGCCTTGTTTTCCATTGAGGATTGATTATATAAAAGTTGAGGTTCCTATTTTGATGAGGTTTATTTGACATTTAATTATTATTTTGAGGTACCAAACTCTAAAATTTAACCATTTTATTAGTAAACCATTGAATCATCTACTACAAATTAGCCACATATGGTTTCACATTAACATTTTGGTGATTTCCCACTTATGGTAATGGGTTAGCCATAGGCATCACAATATTTGTAAATATGGGGAGAACATGATGCATCAGGTTATGTCCATTATTAGTAAAGATATAATTATTAAGAAATGATACGAAAATGTATTGATTTATATTATGGGTAGCATATCCACTTACATTCGGTATGGAAGTTATGTTATTTTAGAGTGCATAGACAATATGGGATTATTCACCTAGGTCATCACATTATTAGGAATAAAAAATGGATAATTATTAGGCATGGATTTCAATAAATTTAGATTATAAACATGGTTTTGAGTTAAATATATATCACCTAGGATTTGGTTCACTAGAGGGGTATTATGCATGAAATATTAATTGACCATGGTAATTTTTTTATATACACTTGGATTCCCTAATGAAGGAAATAGACCATCACCATACCATTTCATCATTATTTGTTTTTATATCATGTTCAATTCATGATATATAAGGGATAAGGTTAAAAGTGCCACTAGATTCCTTCATATATACATGGATTTATTTAGGTCTAAATCTCTTAGGTAATTTTGTATGGAGATTACTTTTGTTTACATATATGGATTTTTAAATAATTTTTATATCTTGTGAAAGTGTGAAATTAAAATTCTCATTGGTTTATTTAGTTCTTATTTGGATGCATAAAAATGATGATATAGGATAATAACATCTATGGGTAGTCAAAAATAATCATTAAATATAGTTTATAGGTGATTCTAAGGGGTGATATACCCATCAAAAAATCCCAAGTACCATACATAGGCTATTTAATCTAAGATGTAAGTGGAAACCTTAAATACACATCCTTGTGATTGATTGAGTTCTAAGTAAATCATCTTTGAATTCTTGAAAATGGTCCTTAACAATTTAGATTCTATCATGAACATACTTAGGGCATAAATTTTGGGGATTTTTCAATAAATATTTGATAAATAACATAATGTTTACTAGGTACTTACCTTGACCAAGATAAACTTAGGACATTAGTGGGTGTTGATGGGGATAAAGTGGGTTAACATAGGAAACTACAATAGTGGGTGAGCTACTAGATAAGTGGATTTGTCTAGTTTTTACTTTTTCATTATTCATTGTAGGTATCTTATGTTCAGTGAGTTGTAATAGTTCAATATTAGCCTCCAAAAAATTTTATCTAGTGGGTAATTGTTTAATTTCTAGTTTAATGTTCAGAATACCTTAGCATGGCAAACACCTCTAAAATTTTTGAATCTTATTTTTTATTAAAAATATTAGTTTTAAAATTTGTATTAGTTTAAGCACTCCTTCTAACACCATTTTTTTAATATGTTATTTATCACAGCATCTTAGGAAATATATTTTCCCATCCAACCCCTCTTGAAAGGAGACCTAAGAGTATCCCCAAGGTCTATATTTGATGGGTCATGATACACTAGGTAACCTAGTTCATCTATATGAAACCATTCAAATATAAGGGGATTACTAGTTAAAAATTTTAACTTCATTTTAGCTTTAATAGATTAGAATGTAGTGCAATTTTTTCAATTATTTTATTATGGTTTTGTTTGCACAAGGTAATAAATAACAAGCACATATGTTTAACCAATAATAAAATTAGTATTTGGAGTATTTTAATAATGTGAGAGTAGATTATTTCAAAGTATTTTAATTACATATACTTATTCAATAACACATAAGCAAAATGGCAAGAAATAGATCTTGAAATCAATACTAAACATTCACATGCATATTGAATCTAGATTTAAACTAGACAATAGCATATCGTAATAACAAAAAATGCAAAATAAATAGGGGAGAAGAGAGGGAAAATACCATATAAAAAGACAAATTTGATTCTCTTGATTGACTACAATGCAAAAAACATTCTCCTACTTGGCCAGTGTATGCACAACCATGAACAAGTATGATGAAAGCATTTGAGTGTAACCAAAATATGAAATGAATGAACATATCACACATTTTCATTCATACATAATGAATAAAAAATTTCACAACCTTCTATTAAAAAAATATGTATGAATAACATAATGTCTAAGTTAATTGCAATTGGTTGAGTAAAAACTATTCTAGTATAACAATAGGGTAACAAGAGTGAGAGAGGGATTACAATATAAAATATAAAAAAATACATGAAATGGATGTCTTGTTCAATACATTTTAAAGGAGAAAAAAATAAACAACACATTTTGAGTCTTCAACAATGCCATATATATAAATATTCATTCCAAAGGGAAGGCATTTACCTCAAAAATGCAGCTGAGAGAAATAATTTATCATCAACAAATCCACAATTCCCTCCAAAATGCTATGTCATTCTCCACTTTGGATTCCAAAACAAAAAAATAAAAAGTTAAATTTGACATTAAAATCACTTTATCAAATCATTATACAAGAACATGAAAAAGTTTTAAACTATATAAACTCTCCCAAAATTAAATATACTACAGTGTCAAAGCTAAAACCAACTTCTTGGTGCCTTAGATAAATAAAAAAATTGATTTATGAGTTAGAATTTATTTTCTAAACCTTTTGAGGGGTGAAAAACATGCATGTATACCTAATTAGGCTTCTAGGTGAAACATGGATTAACTTATTACAAGTTTAAAATTTAATTTTAATCAGGTCCCTTATTATTTATTAGCATTGAGGGAACTTACATGGTCTTTATATCTAGTTAGACATCAAAATGCTAATTTATAGTAAGGTTTTATAATTTAAGTGAATTCAGAGGTTTTAAACTCAATTGGGTTCTAGACCATCAATTAAAATTAGATATTATAGCATGGAGTCCCTTGCATTCTAACCAAAGTCAAAATCATGCATAACACTAAGAAATTTAGTGAAAGGATTATGTTCTATGTGGGTCAAAAACATTAAATTGCATTGCATAACAAACATGGTGGTTTCCCTATTCTAAATGGATATCATAGCTTGTATAAAACCACAAAAAAACTTAGAGGGGTTGTAGATGAAATTGGGCTCTAGGCCCTGATTAACAAAGGTTGGGGATTATATGTGTCTTGATAGACCCATCCAGGCTTAAAATCCTGACAAAAACTAAAAATCATCACCATTTAAAATAAACACCTATATTTAAATAAATTCCAACATAAAACTAAGTCAAGACAATAAATTACACACAAACATAATCTAAATTTCAAATCTAATTAGGTCTAGCAATCAACATCTAAATTTTTCCTAGATCTAATAAGGACTTCCAAGTCTAATTAGATAAGAAATTTACAAAGATAAAATTTAAAGACTTATTTGATAAATAAAATTCTGATTAGGTCTTGAAACTAGTAATGTTTAAATGAGCTTACAACAAACCTAACTAGGGACACATGCAAGTTTTAAAAATATTTTATAAGTGCATCAAACACTCATTTTATGCCAAGTGTTCTATATGAAACTTTGTTTTATGAACTTGTTCATTGCAAAAAAATAGGTTTCTATGGACCATTTTATCATGCAAACTAAGAGGACCACTGAGAGTGGACCTAGAGAGCTTGAACAAACAAAATTTTTAAAGACAAGCTAGACCAAAAAATATCCACTTTCATTATAAGTGATTAATATGAAACTTTATCACATAAACATGGTATTTCTAATGGAAGTAGTTTTAAGAACCAAATTTTCATGAGAAAAGAGATGACCCACAAAATAAACTTGAGAGAGCTGAGATAAATTATTTCATTATCTCAATCTAAATCAAAGAAAATATAAAAAAATAGGGGTGCCATAATTCTAGAGGAAATAGTGTGTGTTGTATAAGAGGCAACACACATCCCCACTAGGAGTGTCCCTTCCCTTCATGAAGGGTAATATAATTATGATGTGAACATATAAAACATCTAAGAACAAGTTTGAAATTATAGTCACTAATACATGCAGCCAATCATATAGACCATATGTATGCCTATATATAATATGACCTAAAGTAAACATGCAAAGTAAAGTACAATGTGTACATCTATAGCATCACTTTGGCTAAAGCATTTATAGTATTCATATTTCATAAGAATATGTGTCATTATCAACATATGCATTACTCTATACTTAAAACCTCAATTCATTAGTAGGATCCTTGATGATGAGTGACTTTAAAATAGACATCCTACCTATAACTCATCATTATTTTGTCAAGAATAGTGATCCTAACTAATACTTAGTTAAAATAAATAATTCATAGTTATAAAAAACATCAAGAAAAAAATATCAAATTATAATTCATATAAGGATGACTCAACAAAATGTGACATTTTTATTTTATTCAAATTAAATATCATTAATCATAATCATATATCATAAGGTAAAAATAACTTTTACTAAAATTCATAAAAAAAACTTCTACTTTAAGGTTATCACTATTGTACTACATGCATAAAAGTCCTAATAATACAACACTAAAATAAGTCATTCATATAGATTAAAACACTGATGATGATAAGATATTATACTCAATCATATCAACCTTCATTTTCACAACTTTAACAATAATACTTATACCCATGGCCATGACCATAGCTATAACTTACACTATACCAATACAATCAATTCCATGTGGTTATACAAGTCTTACTTGTTCCAAAAAGAAGTTTATTATTATGGAGATGACAATTTTAGGAACTAATAACCTTTCATACTCTTTAGTCAAGTTAAATTAACAAATAAACCTATTATTTTATACTATACACATGTAGGTGGTTGGGTTAACTAACTTTAGGTTTATAGTTTTAAAAATAATTTAATATGATTTACTAAAGATCTTATAAACTCTAATTTTTATTCCATAATTTTTATTTACATGAAAAATCACCATTATAGGCCTATGTATGATATAAATATCTCATCAATAGGTCTATAAGGGTGAATGGTCTAATAATTCAAGATCAAATGGTATTTCTAATAAATTAAAGTTAAAAAACATAAGACATACTAAGTAAACATTTATCTACACATGAAGTGCATGTTGGATTTAAATTCATAAAAGGCATGTATCTATGGAAGGTACTATAACCACTCTTATCTTACAGATGAGTTATTTTATTGTCATAAATATGAGAAATCTATAACCACTATGACTAGACAAGATGTCATTTAGTAAGGCATAACAAAAACAACAAACATATGACTAGGCGAGCTAAGAAGCTATGGTGAATTAAATAAATTCTAAAAAAATATATAAAATAATCTCCAACCAATCTATCATTTACAAGGGAGGTGTTGACACTTAATAAATTCAAAGGACCTGTAAATGGTACCACTATCATAAGGATGAATAAATTATAGAAAAAACCTTGAAATTTTTCCATGATCATAAATAAAAATCAAATAAAACAACTTAGGCCTTGATTATGAAATCATTAAAGCAAATTCAAATATAATAAAATAAAATAAAGATACACCCAATATGGTGAGTTAAAAATGACTATAATTACCATGTATCTCATGAAAGGTGGAGATTATATTCTTATCACATAGATATGTTAGACTATAGGAATTAATATGGAAAAAATATAATATTTATGATTAAACTAAAATATGCTTTTAAACTGACACCCTTCAACTATTAGGGTTTTTAATCCATGTTTTATGTTCTTGAATTTTATCAAATCTCCAACTAATTTCATAAATAATAAGTACATAAAGATATTTATAAATTTAGAAAAATATCATATCTGGATTTGTAATTTTATTACTTGCCTACTTATTGAATAAATTGGAGATTTCTTTCTTGTGAATGCCATTATCTTACAACCTTTCTTACTCTTTCCTTACATATTGTTGCATGATCCCGTTCCTTATTATCTCCCCTCTTATTTTTTTAACCATTTTTTAACTCAAAATCATACAAAATTACATATTGAATGCAAACCATTACTCTCTATGTTGTATTTGTAAAATTGGTGTTCATGTGCTACCTTCATTAAGTTAACATATATTTATCTCTCAGTGGTTAAAATTAATTACTATTTCATGAATTCATAATTGGATGAGTCCACAAACTAAACCATGTGATCCATAGTTTTAGGGTTTCAAAAATAAATAATATTTTCAACTTGATTTCACTTAGTGACTGACATAATTACTCATTGAAACTCACATTTTTTTCCCGTCAACTATATCAACCTTTATTTTTTATACCATAGTATTTTTGAATTCTTAACATTTTGAATTTAATTTGTCATGGGAATGGATATAATCATTCCTTAATCCTTAAATCAAATATTCATACCTAATATCATATTATCAATAAAACTTATGCAATTCACACCTAATATAAGAGGTTTATACATTATGTTACTCGCATTTAGGGTTCATGCTAAATATTTCAAATTATTATTCCTTCAATCCATATTCATAAATATATGATAGTGAAAGCAATACAAGGATATGGCACTAAAAAAACTACAAGGATACACATATGTAATAAAAATTAAGATGAAAAAACCACATGAAACTAAAGAAAACAACATAATCATTTTAAGAGATAGATAATTATCACACATCATGAACAAAAATACTATAAAATTGGACAAAACTCAATCAATAATATGTGAATGTGTGACTATTCTTGGTTAGCTCTATATTCTCACATATATCATCATCTATTCTTGGTTATATATATATATATATATATATATATATATATATATATATATATATATATATCTAAAACAATAGAGAGTACTAACTCAACATTACTCATATCACAAAAATAAGAATGCAAAAATAATCAACATAGTCGTAATTTTTTTTTCAACCATACTAGTTAAAATAAAAAATGTCATAATATGAACTAAACTAATTACAACAATGTTGAACATAATAATCCATCAACACTAATAGTGAAACAAATCATAATTATCATTGTAATTTCTATTAGAGGTAAATGGGATGTAACATCCTTCTCATATAGTAAAAGTCATCATCGTAATGATGTTACCAAAATAAACACTAAAATAAATGTGATAAGGTTAGCTTATTCAATTAGATTATTAAGGAAACCATTTATGAAATTCTCAATAATACTCACAAGTGGAACTATCTTCAAAATATTGGGCCAATGAGACCTTGAATTGAGTAACTTATCTATTAGACAAGATAAACATAATAATTTCAAGTATTCTAAGGGGATCTATTATTACGACTCCTATACTAACACCTGTAAATAATTACAATCAAGTATAAGATAAGGATCAGTAACATATTTATTTATATTCGACATGAAAAACATCATAAAGTTTATCAGATTTTGGTGGAAAAGTGAGCCTATAAGCAACATGGTATGTTACTTCTAGAACCTCAAAATGTCCTACATATCTACATTACATTTGAGTTGATTTGATCAATTTAATAGAACCCTTTGTGGTTTCACACATATAAAAACCTTATCTAGAGATTAAAATTACCTTACTTCCCTTTTTAAAACAACATAACATTTGTTCCTATCATTGGCTTTAGTAAATATTTTTAAAACCATTTTGACTTCCATGCGAGTATCCTTGTCAAAAACATTTCTTTCTAGAATTCCATGCCATTTGAAAATTTATTTAACAAAGCTTGTAGCTAAAATTAGTACATCATCTATCAAATTATGTATTATAATATGTTCCACCTTGATTATATTATCAATTAATGCCAAATAATTTCACACCTATTTCTAGATATTAGTATCCCTTAGACAGAATCCATGTTAATGACCTACCATTTACATTCTAAGATGTCAAGGGGATATAAAAATATTATAAGATGAACATGCTTTTATATTTTCCATTAACATTATATATATTTTGATACAAATTCTATATCATATTTTTTGATCCCTTTGTATAAATATAATGACCTTACTTATGCCATTAATTTTTCCAACTTTGGATGACTAAAATATGGTGCACTATGTAGTTATTTGATTACTATGCCTTTCAAATTATCTTTATATGATACATATATTATTCCCTTGGAAATTAGGATGTTTTTTTCTCAAAAATGAATCCTTTATATTTTTTATCTTCTAAATTTTTAGCAAGGGATTTCATAACCTGCTCATAGAATCCATCTCCTAAAGAGAATTTAAAAACATGCTCTTGAAAATTTGATTGAATAGTAGCCATAGATATTATGTACATTCTACAAATAATGAAATATAATAAAATTTTTAACTTTAATATAAATTATATTAAAGTCATAATCCAAAAAAAAACTCAACCCTATGTCATTGTCAAGAATTTAGGTTGCATTGGGTAAAGATATATATTACTCCCAAGTTATTACTATTGAGGCAAAAATATTTTCCCAATAGGTAATGTCTCAAAACCTTTAAATAATGCACTATGGTGACTATTTCAAAATCATGCAAGGCATAATGTTCTTGATAAAGATTTAGTTTTTGAGATTCATATGCTAATACTTGGCCTGCTTGATATAATATTCCTCTAAAATCACCATCAAAAGAATTTATTACCACAAAAAAATGGCCATTTAGATCAGGAACACACAACACTGATGTAGATGTAAGCCATTTATTCACAATTTGAAAGACTTATTCACATTTTTATTTCCAATGAAAGCATTATTCTTTCCATTGTAGAGAGGTGATGGGTTTACATATATTTGATAATTTAGGTATGAAATTACTATAATATCCTACTATAAACATAAATATACACACATAATGAATATTTTTTAGTGATAACCATTCTAAAATGGATTTTATATTTTATGGATCCACTGAAATCCCTTGAAATGAAAGATTATGTCACAAATATTGTACTTTCTTATAAAAGATAACACATTTTAATAGTTTCCCAAAGATTTTATGACTTTAAGAGAATTAAAACACCATTTTCAAGTGTCACAAGTGTTCATGTATTTCCTTAGAGTATATTAAGATATCATCTAAGAGAAAAAATCACAAACTCATCAAGGTAGTTTGTAAACACACTATTCATAAGATTCAGTAACACTACATGTTCATTAATTAGCCCAAAAGTTAAAATTTTGAACTCATAATATCTATACCTTATCCTAAATGTAGTCTTAGGGATATCTTCCTCTTTAATCCTCAACTGATGGTATCTTGATATAATGTCAATTTTTGAAAATATTACTGCTCCTCCCATTTGATCAAAAATATTATCAATGTGGGGTACATGATATATGTTATTTATATTTTCCTTATTCAAAATTATATAATAAAAACATAGTGAAAGGATCCTATCATTATTATTAAATAAAACCAAATGTGATCCCCAAGGTAGTAAACTAGGGTAGATCAATACTTTGTAAAACATATATTGAAGTCAGGATTTCAATTGTACAAGTTTAATATTCAACATTCGATAGGATACCTTGGATTGAGGTTCAGATCCTATAATGATGTCACTTAAAAATTAAAATTATTTTTTGGTTGGTATTATGAGTAAATATTTTTAAAAATCTTCCTACATGTCATATGAAAATGGATAGTATCTAATGGAGGTTCCTTAGGATCTCCCTTTTTGCTTATTTTAACCATGAATATCTCACAACAATTTTTTAAATCTTTCCTTAGTTTTAATGTAAATATTTTCCTTACTTTAAGTTCCTTTTTCTCTCATAGGATTTTTAACTTAATTTCCCAAATCATCTAAACACTCTGCTTTCATTTCAAATAATCTACCTTTTCCCTATGATTCTAAAGCCACTTTACTCCTAAGATCGCATCATACAAGTCTATTACAATAGTGAAATTAAGTAATTCAAATTATGATTCAATAAGGAATTTATCAACCTTGTCCTTGGATTGGTTCCCATATTGTATAATTAATTCATTAAGTGTATGCTCATCCTTCCTAGGATGTTTATTAGGTAAACTCAGAGAAATAAAACATTTAGTAGCTATGCTATCAGTCTAAATAGAAATGTAATGAAAAAATAAGGTATATGACACTTCTATAAGTGAAATTTTGTAATCAGTTTGATGATTATGAACAACTACATGAATACATTAATGAGATATTATTTATTAGGATGATGAAGATTGATTCTAGAATCTTCTATCTATATTAAATTATAGGCAATATTTCATGTGGTGGTCTCCTCCAAAGTAAAAACATCCCCCTAGTGGTTCTTTCCTTTTTGATGGGTTAAATCCTATATCTACATGCCTAAAATAATTTAATGGTTTCCTTGTCATATAAATATTGTTATAATAAATATTTATTTACTTGAACCTATTTATGGAATCCAAATTTTCATACCAATTCTTATTTTTGAAATAAGGGTTTGGACCTCCCAACTTTATTTGATATTTTTCTCTAACTTCATCCAGATATTTAAGTTTATGCTCATGTTTGATATTTTTTTTGAAGACTTGATCCATGTATATGGATTCATGTACATCAATCTCACATCTTATTTGTGGTTTCAAACCCATTATGAATGTTTGGATTCATAAATTTTCATCATTATGATATTAGGGAACATATCTTAGAAGTTTTGTGAATTACTCCCAATATTTAGTCACCAATAACTCCCCTTGGTTTAAATTTTAAAAATATTATAGTGTTTGGTTAAAATATATCTATGAAATATATATTACCCTAAATATATATATATATATATATATATATATATATATATATATAATAATCCCATGTAGTGGTAGTGGAGTGAAATCCCATCTCTATTTTCTTATTGGCCCACTAGGTTACTAGTTCAATAACCAGTTAGTAAGATTCCACTACTACTTTTTTCTACTTATGATTAATTTTGAAACCTAAATAGATTAATAAATTGATATTATCTACCCTTAAAATACATCACCCAATACATTTAAATCAATCTTTTATGTGCTTACCTTTTTCATGTCATGTACAAGCTCAATTGTAATTTGAGCCTTTTCAACTTGATGTTCTTCAACATGTTCTTATTTTTTTATCCTTGATCATCCTAATGTTATTATTTATCTTCCTAATTATTAGTCACATGGATTTATTGTTCCATATATGTTATTTTATCCCTTATCTCATTTAGGTCTACAAGAATTTAATTAAGATTTAAATATTGGTTTACTAATAACTAATATGGATCAGGTTATTGATACTAATTGGATTTATTTCCATCTATTTTGTCCCTTACATAAACCAATTAATCCTATTGGTTATCAATGAAAAAATATAACAACACTAGTGGACTCATTAGGCCCAAATATATAAACCTATGTTCTGATAACATGTATTACAATTGTTTAGTTTCAATAAGCATTTTATTGTAGATTTGCACATGATTTTTTTAATGTAAATAATAATTATTAGGCACTATTCATAAAGTATAGTATCATATAAATAAAATTTTTAATATAAAACATCATGATACATAATATAATTATATGATAATTAATAAACATTACATGTACCATATTCATAAATTATATGGTATCAAAAACAATATTCCAAATATACATCATTCCTCTCAGGACTATAATGTTACAATGCCATAATGAGGAGCCAATAATAATGATGTTACCATATAAAACAAATTAATAATAAAATTAATAGTTTTACCTAGTATATATAATTAAAAAACACTCAATGTATAATAGTATCCATAGCCTCAACTATAATAAATAATAAAGTATAACACTTAGTACATTGTAACACTATTGACTAAATAAATATAAACTTATGAATGTTGTTTATTATCCATGATTAAGAATCAAATATTTTTTTAAGTTAGCTATAAAGAGGGAGAACATCATCTAGGATATTTTTCTCCAACTATAGATTGATGGTGCCCCACACACCTAGCCACTGGGAATGGCCCTTTATTTAACTTAGGGGTAAACAATGAGGATGTGAACATCCAAAACAATCTAAGATAAGTGTGAAATTAAAATCACTAATACATGAAATGATTCATAAATACCATAGGTCCACCTCTATATAATATTACCTCAATAAAACATGCAAAATATAAAGTACATTAGATAGATAATGCATACAACCATAGCATCACTTTAGCCAAAGTGTTTATATTATTTAGATCCCATAAGAATATGAGTCATTATCCACATATTTGGGTAAGTGCATGGAGATGTGGGGGAAAAAATTAGACATAAATTTATGAAATTTACTCCACATAATAAATTTTAAATAATCATGTATGTGGTTTTTAAAAACCATGTACATGGTTCTATGATAAAGGTTCAATATTACTGAGCTAGGACTATGTATGCAGTTCAATGTTAAAACTAGTACATGGTATAACTACATATGTGGTTTTAATATAAGAGAATTTCATATGTAATTTTATTATTTTAAAACCAAATAAAATTCATAAATTCCTTTCATTTGACATCAACAAAAACCATGAACAAAAGTAAACAAGAGGAAATATGTAGTTGAGTGAGATTAGGGTAAGAAAAAACACTCCAATAACTTGAATTAGATAATTACACATTGAAAGAGGGGTATGAAAACAAATTTTAGTGTATTTATAAATAAAATTATTTAATTTTTTTATATTTTTCTTGATTTTTTTCCAACACATGTAGAGACAAGTGGCATTGAACAACCTGACCTTCCTATCCCTCCTCACCTGTAAAACCCACCTAGCCTTATTATAGTTACTCAATTCCCATAAGTTAGTTAAGAGGATTAAATATCCCATATAATTTAAAATAACATCAAACATGATAATTTGATTAATAAATTGATGGATCCCCATGAAAATAACCCCCACTAAATTTATCTATAAAAAACATTACAAAAATTATTAGGTGAAATTGACTCATCAACAGGTCAAATTAATAGGTGGGTTATGTATACAAGGTAAAGTGAAGCTAATATAAAAATAAATTCTAGATAAAAGAATATAAATCATGATTATCCTTTCTCTTGTTTGTATATTTAGAAAACTAGGGTCATTAGCAAGATGGATCCACTAGACCTAACTAAGGGGTTCATTACCATAATAATATCACTATAGAGGGTTCAAAAGCCTTTAGTCAACCAAAACCATACAATAACCTTAGTTATGTCCTATGTTTTATTATATTCAAATATTAAAAACAAATAAAATTAAAATATAGTCCAATTCTACCCAATCTTGTGGCACAAAATGAGGGTAATAAACATAAAATTAAACATTTATAGAGGATATATACCCAATTCAATGTAGAGGAAATCCTAATTCATGGAGAGAGAATAATATAAGATAATAAATAAAAATATATATAATTTAACAAGGATTAGTATAGTTATGAATAATTACCTTTGAATCTAAACCTATTGAGCCTCAATCTCTCCCTTGGCTAAGGTGTTTTGTAATAGATTGTTGTGGTATGTAAGGATAATAAAGATAGGTCATATCTAGGATACACAACTTCTCCTATGCACCTAAAAGACTTATTAACAAGATAATATTCATATATCCAAGTGTATTATCTAAACACTAAGTAATACTCCTAAAGTGGAATGGTTGATAAGTAAATGTGTAATATATGATGTTCTTCTTCACTCTAAAAAATTAGAAAAAGGATGTGTATATAATTGAATTTAACCCTAAACATTTTTGAAATTTTAGTCGATAGAGTTAGCCTAATCAAAACTATATCATTGTTAAATAAAATCAAGTTAGGTCTCAGTATAGGTTGATCAAGGGCAGACTAGACCTATAATATGCTAATATATTTTAAGTACATTGCTGGCCCAAGCCAACATTATTTGATAAATGTCTAAAATAGTTTTTGGATTAGATATGAACTATTAAGGGAAGTGATTTGATTAGAGGAGTGTGTATGAGATGTTTATGTTGATTTTTATTAGTGGTATAGGATATAAAAATATTTTTAAGCACTGATGGTTCTCCCACCCCTTTCTTCGTGTACCTTTTAAGGCATACACTTAGAAATATTGAGATTCCACAGGTTCTTGAAAGAGAAAATACATCATTAAGTGATAAAGTTTGAAAATATTAGTGTATAAATATGTGCCACTTTAATATAATCACATGTCACTTAGGTGTAACATGGGATGGTAATTCTAAAAATAACATAGAAACACACAATGTTGAAACTAAATAAATTGTGGTATTTTAAAGTATAAAGTAACTGAATGTAAGTGACTGAAATGAAGTAATTGAGAAATAGAATTAATGTATGTGTACCTTGAATTAACTTTATCATAATATGGTTGTATACTATGTTCATAATTTTTATTATGGAGGGAACAAAGACTAATTTATAGTAACCTAAGGATATAAAAATAAAGAGCAAAAACAAAAAACATAGGAAAGCCAAGATAACTAAAATGTGTGGGAATGACATACATGGAAATTTGGTAAGTTGGAATGATAAATTATAATTTAATAACAAATGACCAAGTCAAATTTAGTTTAAATTAGGTAATTGAAAAGCCAAGGATACTAAATTAGCAAAAAACTCAAATCAGTATACCTCAAGTAAGAAAGCTAAACAAACCAGGTTAAACAAAAGATACAATTAAAAGTGATTATCAAACATCAATGTGACATTAATAATTATCCTTAAAAAATATGGAAAGAAATGGTAAAATAATACTTATGAGTGAGTAGTAAAAATCCTTACTTAATCATCAATGGAAAAAGTACATGAAATGGGAAAACAACATTCGTGAGTGAGAAGTAAAATTATAACCTCACTCAACAATGTTAAAAATACGTGAAGATTAGAAATAGATGTATTTGTTCAGAAAAAGGAAGTGATAAAATATTTAAAACTAAGCCAATGAAATTGTATAAATGGAAATAAATGTTAAAAAGAAGATATCATATAGTCACTGAGGCATATTGTTTTATTTTAAAAATAGATAAAACTAAAACAAAATAGTGCTAACATCTTTTAAGATGTAAAGAAGAGGGAATATAGAAGTGGGGAAATGGATTTGGAATCCAAATTGCATGTCAAGACTGACAATGAAATGGTTGGTAGGGAAAATGATTGAAAATTCAAGGTAGAGAAAATATTTATTAATTTCAAAATAGTAAAATTAGGTCTAGAAAAATAAGAGGACTTTCAACATTAAGGACTCTAAAAAACATTTCCTAACCACACAAATCATAGGTCATAAAATGAAGTATTAATATCATACCATGAAGGTTATATACATAAAAATAAAAATGGACCTACCTTCCAACAACTTGTTGGATAGTTTTAAATGATTTCATGATGATGTCATGAAGGTGTCTAGGTGAGTGGATGAAGTTCCTTTATAATCTATGTAACAATGACAAAGTGTGAAATATACTTTTCCTATCATGCTTGGTTGATTTTATTATTTGGCATGGTTAGAGATGTTCAAGGATGAGTATGGAGTATTGAGTATGTGAAATATTTCCATGATTTTTATCATAAATATTTGAGTACTTGTGTGCATGAGTGGATTTCATATGGTTGATCATAGTTTCATCTAGACACTTTCAGTCTAATGGCAAAAAATCTAAGTAGGAAATTTGATGACATCACCATTACCACATATGGATGAGTTAGGGAGAGTTGGTCATATGGTTTTGATAAAATTAGTCCCTAGTTTTTATGTACTAAATCTCAAGTCATGTTCCTAATTATAGTTAAACATATATGGGTGCAAAGTTGGGCTCCCAGGCATTTTGATAGTGCTCTTCCATACTTAGCCAAATTTGCATGAGGCAAGAAAGAACCAAGTAAGCCTTCTGATGATGACATATATCAAACATGTGAGAATTTATGAATAAGGTGATCATATGGGTTTGTTAAATTTTTTACATAGTTCTTATGTTCCAAATTCTATTTCATGTGATATAGTGTGACAAAATATATGCATATGTAAATTTGGACTCCCAAGTATTTTGACAGTGTTTTCTATGTTCAAATAAAGCTGAGTAAGCAATTTGTTGACATCATATCTCACATGTGTGAATGTTTTGGGAGTTGATTGATAAATTTATATAACTCCTTATATGATAGGATCTTATGCACTAAATTATAGATCATGCGACTAAGCACAATGAAAGTTATGCAAGAGAAAAATTGACCTCACAGGCAAGTTCTAAACATAGTTGGCTCTTTGATAGAAGATTTTGAGAAGGAACTTTAATGGTTGTATATCTAAAAAATTTGAGTGTTTTAGGAGAATTTTGTCACATTATTATATTATCCTACCTGAGGAAATCATATGGTCCAAATTTTAGATCATATGAGTGAGCAAGTCAAAATTTATTGAGTTCTAAAGTTGGCCTTCCAGGGTGATTGAAACGGTTCCTATACTTAGTCAATTTTTAAAGAGGTAAAGGTCAAGTAAGTCTAAAAGAGATATAGGTAGCGCATTGGATCTGAGATGTCAAGAAGTAGTGATATGAAAATAATTTTATTATCTTTAATGATTGGGCAAAGGTAAAGGATAGAGGTCAATGATGAGTGTGTGATCATATAATTAAAGATCTATGGTATGTAGTAAGTCAAAATGGTCAACTTGTTCAAGTTTTAATGAACCTTATAGAAGTTAAAGAATGATAAAATTATATTAATATTGATGGTTCAGTATTTTATAAGCTAAGTGAGAGCATGAGATGAAGGCAAGTGTTTGAGGTTTAACTATGACTATTGGCATTTGAATATTTAAATTTAGCAGATTGAAAAACTAGTCTATAGGATTTGGACTATAAATTTTGATCTAGAATGAATTTGATGGTTATATAAAAATAAAATATTAAGATGACTCCATGACACATCTAATTAACCTTATTTTAAGATCTGAAATTGTGTACATTCATGTATATTAAGGTTCAAATTTGAATGTGTTCATGCATGGACTATAAGTGACCTGAGAAGATTGTTCAAGCTAGTTTTGATGTTGTTTCAATATCTCTTCATGAACTATCTATTAGGGAGTATTCGAGACTCTAACAAGATTATACTTTTGAATTATGAAGGTTGTATCATTTTTATATAGTATGAACAAAGCATAAGATTGTTATTGTGTGTTTGTTTATGGTGACTGTGTGCATAGATTATTGATTTAGCTTGCATAGAAGAGTCTAATGATGACTATAAATTTTTTAGAATGACTAAGGGATCATGTCGTATGAACATATACATTTTTAATTGCTCATATTTTCTTTTTTTTCTCAATGTTGTGTTAAATGGGTGAATAGGTCTCCATGAGACCTATAAGAGCTATAATGGCCTTATTAAAAGGTGTAGCTACTTAAGGGTGACCCATAGATGATATGGCCAACCTATGAATTTTTTTATCCATGTCTTCATGTGAGAAATTTATTAAGGGATAAGACATGCCTAGTGGCTGACTAAGATATTGACTATCAAGTATGCTCTATAAATAGTGAAATAAAATATGGTGATTTCTAGATTTTAGTGAGAGACTTGGGAGAGATTTTATGTGAATTGTGGAGAGAAAGAGGGATATAGTGTCCTGTGGATGAGTTAAAGAGAATAATAGATTATGGTTTATTTATATGACCTGTTGGTCATATTTTTGTTGGTAGAATAATGATCTAACTATTTGAGTATGATCAAAGGTGAAAAATTATAATCAGAGGTCCATCATCAAGTGTTGAAGAAATTAGTACAAAGGTGGATGTGTTCATAGGTGTTTTTGTGTTAGCTTAACATCTAAGGGGCTTACATCCTCCTTTCAAGGTGAAACTTATTAAAGGTCTAGTTATTGTGGAAGCTTAGCTAGATAGGTGTGTTAGCTCCTTATGGGATTTTAGTCTCACTAAAATAAACGATCAGAGTTTCTTGATCTGTTATAGTTGATCTAAACTGAATCTTGTTATTATAGGAAAACAACCTAATAACAAGTTTTTGTGGGTTTTCTCCCCCAAGAGGGTTTCCCATGTATGTCATGTGTTATATGCCTCATCTTGCATTATCTTTCTTGTTCATTGATATGAATGATGTGTATGCCTCATAAATGTATGTATTGATTGATTAAGAATTTGAAAGGATTGGAACTAAATTTGAAATATCTAGGCTCACTGATTCACCCCCTCTCAATGATCATACCTCTAGTAATTAGTATTAGAGTAGGTCCTTTAGTGAAAGCTTAATAACTTGAAGATGATCTAAGGTACAATATGGGTATTCATCACTAATGTTTCTCTACTAGCAAGAACCAATGTTCAATGGATCCAATTATGATTTTTGGAGTGTAAGGATGAGAACATACATTATGTCCCTAGGGTTTGATGTATGGAAATTTGTTCTTTATGGTTATGTTTCTCCTATTACTCCTCCATCTAGTGTTGTAGACAAGAAGTTATTTGAGAATAATTCCAAGGCAATGGATTCTATCACTTATGGTCTTTTAGAGATTGAATTCACCAAGGTAATACATTATAAATATGCTAAAGATATATGGGACAAAATTTAGATATTTTTTAAAGTATATTCAAAGGTCAATACTACTAAGTTGTAGACTCAGAAGGAAATTTTAAAATCTCAAGATGAATGAAGAAGATTCTCTAGCATCCTTTCTATAGAGATTTTATAAGACTATAAACATCATTAGAGGTCTTAGAGAGAATATTGAAGAGGCTATTATAGTCCAAAAGGTATTAAGGTCTCTATCCCTCAAATTTTATCCAAATGTATCTAATATAGAAGGGATTCATGATCTTACCTACTAGAAGATAGATCAATTTCATGCCTCCCTTACTACATATGAGATGAGATTAAATGCTAATATACTACCAAAGAATGAAGTTAAATTTAATATAGAGATGGAGCCTAAAAATAATCTCCAAAGTAAGAAATCCAAAGAGGATGACATATCTGACATTGATGATGATTAACTAATTGCTTTTATTGTTAGGAAATTAAACACATGCACATGGAAGTATAAGCGTAAACTACCCTTCAAATGTTTCAATTATGGAGAGATAGCACATTTTGATCATAAGTGCCCTCATAATCATGAGAATTAAGATAATGGATATCATGGTGAAGGCTAAGATGATGACAAGAACACATACAAGAAGAAAGGATTCAAAAATTTTAATAACAAGAATATCTCCTTCAAAAACAAGAAGAGTATCTATACCAAAGAATATTTTAACTCATCAGATGAGAAAGAAGATAATGACTCATAATATGATCATTAATATGATGGTCCTATTGAATATGAATCTTTGTTCATGGATGAGGAAGGAAGTTGCTCACATTTGAAGGTGTCTACATGGAATGATTCATATGATGATGAAGATGAGGTGTATTATGAGACTATATTGATGAATTCTATTGAAGAACTAAAGATTGAGAATAATATCAACAATAATATGAAATATAAAATCAAAGACTATGAGGAAAAATTTAGTGTGTATGAGGAAAGATTGAATAAAGACATGAAGGATCATGGAGATATGATCAAGCATCTTTGTTATCAATTAGAAATTCTATCTACAATCCTAAAAGCTAAAGAAGATGGATGTTCAAGGTATGTTTCTAAAAATGGGTCTTTAAAATCTGAGATATAAAATACAACTATTAAGGTGAAGACATTTGTGAGATTTGAAAATATCTTCATGTGATCTAGATAATATTATGAGTGGTTAAAATCATGCTAGTGATAGAATTGGTCTTGGATATGAAGAATAAAACAATGTAATTAAAAATAAGATGAAGACTAATATTAACTAGGACAATAATATTTTGAATAAAAATCATTATAAAAGGAATGAAGGTACTAGTAGAGTAAAAAAAATTAGATCAGATGATAAAATGCCATGAGGTATGTAGGTTTCAATGGTCATTATTTCACATGTAATAAATTTTATCATAGGGCTAGAGAGTGCAAGAAACCTATTACAAATGAGTTTTTATGAAACTATGATGGGGGTCATCAGTCAAAAAGTATGAAAATAGTTAATTTATTTAATTATCTTGTTGTGGGATACTTTGAAAATCATTGTCCATATAAGGTTAGACAAGGTGAGTCCTCTTCAAAAATGGGAACTTATTTTATTTTTCATGATAAAGGACATATTTTAAGTTTTTATCCAAACACAGTGAGAAAAAAAAAAATTACATCAAAGAGTATGGTGTGTTATAATTGTGAATAGAGAGGTCACATTACTAGATTATGTAAATAAAGGCCATCAAGTTGAAATGAGTTCAATCAAGATCCTAGAGTGCAAGGAAGAAGGAAAGTTAACACATGGAAGCCAAAGGTGATAAGCACGAGTCATGATGAGATTTTAGGTCCATGTAATTTGTTCTCTATGGTGGAGAATGATTCAAAAGTCAAATATTTCCAAGAGGTCTCATTGTCTACTCATGTTGAGAGTGAAGAGACCAAGCTCAAAAAGAAGAACAAGGTATGGGTTGAAGCTAGTATTGAGGTATGTATGGATCCAAGTAAACATATTTATATTTTTGAGCATGTATCATATAAATAACATCAATTATTTTTGCCTAGTAATGAGATTCCAAAATGCAAGGTGGATCCTTCAGATGAAAAGGTATGTCATGAATCTTTATTGTCTCCATGTATTGTCAGTTCAATCTTAGAAGAGGAGAAGAATGTTATGGTGGTTGAGAATATTACTTATATTAAGCCTTAAAAGAGGAAGATAAACTAAAAGTATCAGATGACCAAGGAGGATAATGAATATGAGGATTTGTGGGCAACTCCTGGTTTCACATTGTTCTAGGACATTATGAAGTAGGGTGTCTCTACCTATGCTTCTTCAGAGACATATTTTCTTGTGGAGAAGTGAGTTTGTGTGCTCATGATCTTAATAAAAATATATATAGATACTTTTTTTGATATTATAAGGTCATTAGTTAAGGTGGAGCAATAAGTTCATGTGTTTTTTCTAGAGGTTTATAAAGGATCTCTAGTATAGGGTCAAAATGGGTGGTTCTTAGTGGCTTAATGATATTGATGCAATTATCAAGAAGATTTTGATGCTTTGAAAGGTCTATACACTTATTTGTTATGTGATATAGGTTATTTTTTGGTTTAAAGTTTTTGGTTTAAGGGAAATCATACCTAAAATGGGTTATAGGAAGTCAAGGCTCTCAAAGTTTTGAAGGCTAAATTTCTGGTCCAGAATTATGTGATGGGTGTCTCCATGTGTGAAATAATTTTTAGAGGTGTGAATTGACTAGAAGGAGGTTTATTGACCTTGTTTATTTTGATATTCTAAGGTTTTTGGGTATTTTCTAAAAGTGGTTTTATTTTTGAATTTAGGTCTAAGGCTTCTTAATATGTTGAGTGTGCTAAATGGGTGGTCAAATCAAGCCTCAAAAATAATTGAAGGTTTTTTATTCTTAGTTAATTAATTTTTTTTATCATTTTGGAGGCCTAATTAGGTAGTTAATTTTTGAATTAAGTATATTTCATAGGATTATATAGTTTTTTAAATTTAGTGTTCTTGAGGGGGCATATGATAGTGATCCACATATGATGTTTTAGGTCTTGAAGATGTGTCTATAGAATGATGTGAGCTATGCAAGTTTTAGGTAGGGATACAAGGAGACTAGATGGGCATAGCATGAAGAAGAGTTATTTTTTTATCATTTTATTCAAAATATCAAGGTATGTTTATTTCATGGAGATTTATTAGGTTTTTTGATAGCATATTTCTTGTTTGTTTAGTGGCATGAGGTTTTGTTGACGGTCCTTGTGGTATCTTGAGAGACAAGGCTAGTAAGCATGTGTGGTGGTACTTAATGTGCATGGAGATATAAATATGCTCAAGATGTAAAATTTCTCAAAAATGTTAGGGGGAGTCCCTCTCAGATGTTTTTTAGTGATTTCCATCAGATTATAGTGGTTTTGTGTGTTCTTTCTTCATTAGTTGTAGTGCTTGGTTGAAGAGAGTGTTGGCATTGAGTAGGAGGATGTTGTCAAAGAAAGAAGAGGTAGGATCAAGGTAAGGGGGAGTATTCATCATATTTCCAAGATGTTCCTTTCCTATATATTGTATTTTTAGGTTCTCATGATCATTTGATGGCCACTTTGTCATTGTGTCAAAGGGGGAGAAAGTTCTTATTGTGGGAGTGCTTGAAGAGAGAGAAGGTGAGATGTATTTTGATATATATGATCATTGTTAACATCAATCACAAAGGGGAGGTTTTTGGAGAGTTTTAAATTATTTCATGATGATGTCATGAATGTTTTTAGGTTAGTGTATGAAGTTCCTTGGTAATCTATGTGTGAATGACAAAGTGTGCAATATGATTGTCCTAGCATGCTTGGTTGATATTATGTGATAAATTTTAGATCATGTAACTAAGGGTTATGAAAGTTAAAAAAGAGAAAAGTTGGCCTCATATGTAGGTTCTAACATCATTGGATCTATGATAAAATATGTTGAGAAGGAATTTTAATAGAAATATATCTCACACATGTGATTGTTACAAGATAGTTTTATCACATGTTTGTATTATCCTATGTGATGAGATAATATGTTCCAAATTAGAGATCATGTCAGTGAGTGAGGCAAAAGGTATTGAGGTCTAAAGTTGGCCTTCTAGAGAGATTGAAATGGTTCCTATACTTAGTAAATTTTACAAGAGGTAATCATCAAGAAAGTCTAGAAGAGATCAACATATCACGTTTAATCCAATATTTTATCAATCAAATATATTTAAAGAAGTGTATAATGTTAAAATACTAGGCAATGGTAAAGGACAGAGATCAATGGTGAGTGTTTGATCATATAGTTGAATATCTACAGTGCATAATAAGTCAAAGTGGTCAACTTGTTTGATGTTTAATGAACTTTGGATAATATAAATGCTTCATGATTGGCCAAGCTAGGAGAGGTCACGAGATGAAGGCAAGTGGTCAAGGTTTAACTGTGACCATTGGCATTTGAATATTTGAATTTAACAAAAGTAAAACCTAGTCTGTAGGATTTGGATTATAAATTTTGATCCAAAACAAAATTGCTGGTCTTGTAAAAATAAAAGATGAATAGGAATCCATCATGCATTTAATCAACCTGATTTTAAGATCTAGACTATATTTGTGTATGGACTATGAGTCAAGAAGATTATTCAAGCTAGTTTTGATATATATATATATATATATATATATATATATATATATATATATATTGGACATTGGTTAGTATTGTATACTTCATTAAGAAGATATTTGTGTATCATTAAGGTTTAAACATTCACATATATCATGAACAAAGCTTAAGATCATGATTATGTGTTCATTTATGGTGACTATGTGCACAAAATATTGATTGAGATTGAAAAAAAGAGTGAAATGATGACTATAAGCATTTAAAGATGACTAAGGGATAATATAGTGTGGATATATACATTTTAAGTGTTCATATGTTCTTTTTTTTCTTTATCTTGTGTTAAATGGGTGAATAGATCTTCATGAGACCTATAAGAGCTATGAGGGCCTTATTAAAAGGTGTAGCTACTTAAGGGTGACCCATAGATGCTATGACCAACATAAGAAGTTTGTTTTTGATATTTGTCTTCATGTGAGATATGTATTGACATCCAAATCATGCATAATATCCAACCAATGTGTTTATTATAAAATATGCTCTATAAATAGTGGAATAAAAGATGGTGATTTCTAGATTTTGGTGAGAGACTTTGGAGAGATTTGAGAGAGGATTATGTATGTGAATTATGGATTGAAGGAGGGGTAGAGTAACTTGTGGATGAGTTGAATATTAGAACATATTGATTTCTATTTTTATAACCTATTGGTCATAATTCTACTGGAAAAATAATGATCTTGTTGTTTGAGTATGAGCAAAGGTGAAGAGTGATAATCAAAGGTCCATCATCAGATATTGAAGACATCAGTGCAAAGATGGATGTGTTCATAAGTGTTATTATGGAACCTCAACATCTAAGGGGGTTATAACTTCCTTGTAAGGTTAAACTTGTCAAAGGTATAGTTGTTGTGGGAACTCATCTAAATAGGTGTGGTAGCTCCTTGTGAGATTGTAGTCTCACTAAAAGAAGGGATCATAGTTCTTTTATTAGTTACAGGTGGTCTAAATTAGATATTTTTATTATAGGATATTAGTCCAATTTTAGGTTCTAGTGGGTTTTCTCCCCTAAAAAGGTGTCCAATATGTTTCATGTGTTAATGCTTGATCTTACATTACATTTCTTGTTCATTGCTATGAATGATGTGTATTCCTCATAAATGTATGTATGTATTGATTAAGAGTTTCAAAAAATTGGAACTAAAGTTGAAATATCTGGTCTCACTAATTCACCCTTCCCCTTTAGTGATTGTACCTCTAACATAGATTATTCCCCATTACTTAGGACCCCTTGCAGAGTTATCAATCTATTAAGAAGATTAGGTACTTGCATGAGTAATTAGGTAACACTATATATTCTTTTGAATTTTCCCATCCCAATCTACTAGCCTACCATATCCCAATGGAACTTAGTCCTTCACTCTAGTATGAGTGCAATTTTGGAGTTTGATATTTCATTTTAGAAATGAGATGTGTTATAAATCACATCTCTTGGTGTGATGTTGACTTTTTGACTTTGAAATTACCTTATGATCATTTCTTTTTATTTTAAATGATTTGACTTTTAATTTTTGATGTCTTTTTCTATTCTTCTTCCATGTAAATTTGTAGAACCAAACATGGGTGATAAAAATCAGTATCATTTGAGAACTTTGGACTTGGTAGCTAAGAAATGGAACTTAGAGAGCATGGTGTCTAAAAGTGTTATTTAATCATGTGAAATAAAAGTGGTATCTTGACTTCAACCATGTTTTATCTAAATTGGAATGAAAGGAAAAGAAATCAAGAAACATGAAATAATTAGAATTACTTCAAATTACAAAAAAATTGATAAAGTGAAAAGGGATGCAATGACAAGTATTATTCATTGTTATAATAATGTATATAAGTGTATGGAAACATTTTAAACATAGTTTTTTTTGCATGTTTTATCTACAAAAGAAAATAAAAATTGAGATGAAAATATGGGATCACAAACTTGTAACCATTTTTCTAATTTTCTAGAAAAGGAACCCTCAAATTGATAAATGTGTTTTGAAATAAAATGGTGATTTTATGAGGAGATCCTAGTCCTATCCATTGTCTTACATTGTAATTCAAAAAATAGAAACCATACTGAGTTCAAAAATGCAAAAATGGTCTTACACTATAACTCACAAAATTCAAACCCAAGAGGGTGTACATATTATGTACAAAGAGTAAAAATGGTATTAAATCCTATACCTATCCATGGTCTTACACTAAAACTCACAAAATAAAAACTTAAGAGAGTGAACAAAGCATTGGAAACTAACAAAATTAAAATTATAAATCAATAAATGAAATTGAAATGAATTAATGAGGAAAATTGGGTCTTATCCATGGTATTACAATGCAACTCATGAGAGAAAGAAACCAATGGACCAACGGAAGGAACTAAGGTTTGTGTGAAAAGAGAATATTGTAGAATTTAAGATCCATGTATGAATCCTAAAATAGATTTTAGTAGGATTATATATATATATATATATATATATATATATATATATATATATAAAGGTTTGTGCGAAAAGAGAATATTGTAGAATTTAAGATCCATGTATGAATCCTAAAATAGATTTTAGTAGGATTATTTATATATATATATATATATATATTAAGGTTTGTGTGAAAAGAGAATATTGTAGAATTTAAGATCCATGTATGAATCCTAAAATAGATTTTAGTAGGATTTTATATATATATATATATATATATATATATATATTTATATATTTATATATATATATGATAATAATGGAAATATTTAAGAAAATTATTTCTTCAAAAAATGAACATTAGTGGGTTCTTTATAAACATGGCCTTCATTAGTTTTGAGGTGATATGTGTTAAGACAAAGAATGTATTATAATAAATAAGGCCCCCACCATTATTGGGATTCTTTTCATTATTTATCATGGCTATAATCTAACTTAAACACTATATAAACAACATTACAAGTGTAAATTTTAACCTCTTTATTGTGTTGTTTGGCAATGTGATCCTTGTATTGGTAGCTATGTTGAAGAGTGGATAGATAGTGTTCATCAAAAATATTAAGATAATGAAGGTGAGATTCACATATTTATTCATTAGAAATGATACCATGAATAGATATATGTGAGGAAAATTCAACTTCAAATGGTTAGATATACGTGGAACCATATATTAGAGAGAATGGTGTTTCCTCAGTGGCAATATGTATACTAGTATGATAGTCCCAAAGTGTGGGATGTAAGTGAAGATGCTAATCAATGCAGGTTTCTTAGATAATGTTTTGTATAATTTTGTTAGTGTCCTTAACTTGGCCATTGAATTATGGATTGTAATGTGTGGAAAATTTGTGGGATATTTTGAATTTATCACATAACTACTTCATGTACTTGTTCTTAAATTTACTACAATTATTTCAAATGATAGTATGTGGAAATCCAAAGTGATAAATGATTTGATTAAGGATAAATTTATAAATAGTGTTTCTTGTGACATTATTTAGTAAAATATTTAGTAGCAGTAATGATTAAAACATGACCATATTATGACCAAGTTAGTTTGTTGATGAGATCTAATTACCAAATGGAAAATGGCCAAAGAGAATCCATATTTTGAAGCTCAACTAGTGGTGACTGGATTAAATCATCATGAAGTTGGTAATAACTACACTTTTAGAAAAATCAATAGCATCCTTTTCTAACATAGGCCAAAATTATCCCATATGTAATAAATTACATGCTATATCATTATAATATAGTGACCACCGTAAATACCACCATGTACTTGTTTAAGGAGAAAAAGGGACTTCTTATTTCATTACACAACAAAGTAGGGTAACTTCTACATTATGGTAATAAAGGGTGTTGTATCGAAAAACATATTTAAAAGATTATTTATGAATTCTATTATTTTCAAAAGAATCCATGTGTAGAGGATAGGTTTGGTGTTCAAGGAATTGGATGATGTTTTTGTACCATAGGCTCTATCAAATAGTGATAACCTCAATGTGAAAAATAAGTGAATCTTGTGATTAGATAAAATATGATGAATTTATTATTTGAACAAGAAATTTTGAATCATTAATTACTTTATGAGGATGAAATAGAGGTGCTAAAGAATCAAGATAATTAACAATAAAGTTATGATCTCTTGGAATTAGCTCAATGGTAAAAGAGTCAAACTCTTTGCTGAGTATTGTATCCATTTTATGATAAGCAATAAGTTTTTGAATTTTACATTATTAATCACAATTAACTTGGTTGAAGATAATTAGGGATTCACCCAAAGTGTGTATATGGGATATCTAAGTTAAGTGTCACTTTCATACCTAAGATGTGAGCTTCATATTCTGACATGTTCTTGATGGCATCAAAGGCTAGCCAGAGTACTAGAGGGATGATATTACCATGAGAGTTAGTAATAATGCAACTTGTTTCATCTCCTTAGAGGTGTATGACACCATCAATGTCGAGGTTTTAGGTGTATTCATTAAAATTTATGGTGACTTTAGGAATCTCTTCAATAACTACTTTGGATTTAGTAGTGTCAACAATGATATAGGTACCCTCTTGATTGTTTACCTCTAAATCAATAGTGAAATTATGGAAATAATATTTAAGAGAGATAGCCTAATTAAGAACTTCAATATAGATAATGTTATTATCAGGGAGATTATCTTAAATTTGATTTGTAGTAGGTATGGGTGCCATTCAAGTTGGTCAGTAATGACTTTCCCTTTGACAATTTTTTATGTGATGATTCAAAAGTCAAATTCCATTAGTAAAACCATCCATTTGCTAATTATATCTCTAGGTAGAAATTATTTGGTTAAAAAGTGATGAAGTGGATCAGAACAGACAAGGACATAGATGGTTTGATAAATCATATAATTATGGATATTTTCAATTACATAGTATATATCAAGACAATCACATTCTACTTTAATATAACATTTTTTGTAATCAATGAGGTCTCCACTAATATAGTAAATAACATAGTCACTTATAGTATCATATTTTTAGGTAAGCATTACCCTAATAGATAAAATCATATAAGAGGTGTATAAAATCAAAGGTTAGTCATTAGAAGGTGGTAAAAGGTTGGGTAGATGAAGCAACAATTATGTCATGTTGTCAAATTATTTTTAATAGAGATCAATCCATTCAAGAGAATTACATTTTATAATAAGGGAGTTAATAGAGTATATGTGGTAAGTTGTTTCAAGAAAATTCATCAAATTTCCATAAGTTTTCCAAGATAACTGTGTGAGCAAGGAATGGGCATGTTAACTATAAAATTGATTTTAGTTGGATCAACATCAATACCATAAAGAAAGACTAAGAACCCTACTAGTTGATCATATGTAATGCCCAAGATACATTTATATGGCTTGAGTCTAAATTTTTAATTTATTAATTGGTAAAAGATGAAGGCTAGATCAGAGAGATGGGTTATGCAACTTTTAAATTTGGAAACTAGGTCATCCGCATAGGTTTCCATAATTTTATGTATAATATCATAAAAAATGTGAGTGATGGCATGTTGAGAGGTAGCTCCAAAATTTTTAAGGCCAAATGGAATTTTAACATAGTAATAGTTACACCATTCCATATTTAATGTTGTTTTTTGTTGATTTCGGAGTATTATGTGAATCTGAGTGTAGCTTGAAAAAGCATCCATGAGTGACAACATTTCATATCCAGTAGTGAAATCTACAATGGCATCTACTGAAGGTAATGGAAAATAATCTTTGGGATAATTATTTAAAACCATTTATCTCTACCTTAATAAACCTTAAATAGATTTTTTATCTATTATCATACATGTTTTAATTCAATTGAACCCACTTTCAATCATTTATTAACCTTTTAGACCTCCTTCTTAATTATAGGTTTATATCTCATTGTAGCCCTATTTTTAAGTAAACCTCCTTATTTATATCATTATAAAAACCTCCATAACATAATTATAACACTTTTTAGGACCCACTATTCCCTTGCAACTTCTCATCTTCACTTTTGGCACATTTCCCAATATAAACCCTCTTTATTCAGCATACTCTTTTACTATTACATCTCTAGATAGTCATTCAAGATTTCAAGTTCTTCATATAGATATTTAAATTTTATATGGCTTAATTTATTTTTAATATAATCTCTTATTTAAATGGAAACCAATAGATTCATTGATTTCCCAAGATTTATCAAAAACCCTTACTTAACTCTCCTATTTGTAGATCTCTAGGCCAAATTTGCTCTTTTAGGTCAAATTAAAAAATAGATTTGTATGATTATTATAAACACCCTAGATATGTGTAATTATGTATATCAAATGTTTTCCAACCATCAAATCTCACAACAACCTTCAAAACCTTTAAATCATACCTAAATTCTTTCTCCATTGTCTAGAAAACATAAAACTATTGGGTACTGCCAACTCAGTATACAAATAAACCCCTATTCAAGGAACTTGGTAATTTTATTTTAATTGTATCATATTAAAAATTACCTCTAAATCATGTATACTAATTTTTTAGTTATTTGGATCAATGGATCACTAAAAACCACTTTTTGACTTTTTGACCTTGTCTAGGACTATCTGTATTTTTTATGGGGATTAAACTCATTTATAATGAGAAAATAAATATTCTCATTGGTTAATACATATCCAAATTATCAAAAAATTAAAATAAAAAATAACAAGAACATTGGACCAAGAAACAACCTCAATCAATCAAGCTTTCTTCTCTTAAAGATCTTCTCAATAATCATCTACAGAAAACTTAGAACATGGTCAATTATAAAAGGAACCATAAAGCTATTTTAAGAATTAAATTACTTGGATTAACTTATAAAACCTATCTATCAACTTCCTTTAGAGTTTTAAAATATTTTACTTGTTAAATCTCAACTCATAGGCCTTTTTTTTCATTAGAACCCCTATGCTAGGGTTTGACTCTTTATGAAGAAGTCCAGAGCTTATAATTGTTCATTCATAATGTATATGAACTCTTATATAAACCTAAAACTTATATTAAAACATATACAACATCCTTTATCTCTTCTAATTTCCAAATTTAACTCATGTAAATAATTTTACATGAAATAAAACATTGTATGACTATGTGTGGAAACATGGTTTTGAGAAGGATTTAAGAAATAAGAAATTAAAAGCGAATACAAGATAACTGTAACTTGCATTAGGCATCATTAAAGAATACAATAAAAATATTCAAACAAGTATAACACTTTTACTTTTTAATAAAATCACACCTTACATATAGAACCCTAAATTGACTGCCACCTATAGGCAGAGTATCAACTTTCTCAACTCTCTCCCTAATCATGAGTTGTTATGACCTTTTATACTTGATGATATTTGTTTGTTGATATGAAAATATAGTTTAAAATTTAATTAGGTTTTTTAAGACAAATCTAAGCTTAAAATGGCCTTATTTAGCTTGAGATCCTCCTCAACCACTGGTACCAAGATTAGTAAATGACTCCATTTGCTTTATCTTTTGGTTATATTTAGCCTTAATTGGTTTTATGATATATTTAAACTATTTAAAATTTAGAGGACACTCAAAAAATACTAAGACCATTAAAAATCAGCTTGATTCATAAACAATTAAAATTATATATGTATTTACAACAAGGTAATTTGAAATTTGAAATTTGACTTTTGATAGGATACAAACCAAATACTCTACGTAGCCTATAAAATGACTTATTTTCCCTTAAATAATAAATTTATTGCTTGATAATACCATTTATAAATGATTAAAATACTCTCCTACATTATATTACCACTCTTGAAATATTTATTGTGTACTTGTACATGATGGTTTAGTTATACATGCCTTCTATCAAACTCTTTCTTCTTTACTTCATCTTTCTTTTCTTCATGTATTCATGGATCCCATAGCTTATCTTATTGGTGTGAATTTTATTTGTTATTAAATATTAATACTTTCATCTTGACCTTGATGATCTTTCCTTGAATAATTAATTTTTCCATCTCCATATCTTCTATCAATAATTAAACTACTCCTAGTCCTTCTATGCAACATACCATCATTCTTTTTTATTTTTTATATATTTTTTGCATTTGAATAGGTTGTCTAACAATTTTATCATATTCATTTTTCATTATAGATAGCATAGGTATCTCTTCATATTATTCTCTCTTTTGTTGTCTACACCTGTACATACACAAAAAATAAACTTGTTAAATAAAACCATTGGTTCTTTAGGTCCTCAGGACCTATCTTTTGTCATTATGATGAATAAAAAGTAGATGATATCCAAGATGTATTATAATAACTTCTTATTTTAATTTGTATCCTCTTTGTTTTATTCCAATGGATTATTTGTAATCTTATCCCTCATTTCACCACTCTCCACAAATTTTTCTTGACATTTCCTCATTTTATCATCTTTCTTATTATTTATAATTATTATATCAAAAACCTCCAATTAGGTCTTATTCTACCATTATTATATGTATATCTCCATATTTAAATATAAAAACAAAACTATTTTACTTGTTTCATCACTTATCTAAACCAATCACTAAAATAATGATTCAATAAAGAATAAAGAAACAACATTATTTGTAAAAATGTCTCACTCATTGTCAATTTTTTTCCCTTTTCTAATTTCTAATATGCACCTATATCAATATATTCACAATTATAATTAATATGAAAATCTTATAAGAATTTTGTCTCCTTTATTCCTGTAAGTTGTGATTCTCTCTTCCATTTTCCCTGTTCCCCTAAGATCTCTTCTTTTTCAAGTTCTTCATTTATTTCTAAAGCATCATGAAACTTATTTGATGCATCAAATTCCTTTTTTGTGTTAATATAAGTCAAAACTACCTCTATTACCTCTTATTCATCTAGATTCATTTTGTCTATCAGTATGTCCCCTTTCACTACATCTCCATGCTCTCTAATTCTCTTCTACATGTTCTCTTGTTTTCTTATATCTCTCTTTATCAAGGTAATTTGATTTTTCCTTTTTCTCTTTTCTATCAGTAGCATTAGAGGCCACTTCACCTTGGATATTTTTCTCCATCCATGTGTTTGGTTATATTTTTCATCATAGTTTCAAATAATAAACCTAGCCTACAAATTCTCTCTTTTAAATTAACAATATCCTTTTCTATAATTAACTCTCTCTTTTTTATTATTTTGTGGAATTATTTTTCTATTGAGTCCTTTAGTATTTTATAAATCTTTATTTAAGCATCCATGTGCTCATTATCTCTCCCTTCTCTTTTCTTAACCTCACTTCCTCAAGCAAGTATATTTTACTTGCTTTGATATCTCATCTATGCTTTCTCCACTTTTCCTAGTATTTTGATATCCTCTAGTCCTTAAAATTGGACTCTTTCTTTCCTCTTTGAGATTCCTATTAGTTATGTTTATTTTCTATTAAATAATATATGGCTTTTGGATTCTCTCTTGCCACTCACTCATTTATCACTTCCCACTTCAAGATTTACTTCTCTTTCTCAAACCTTTCAAGCCTCACCAGGCTATATCTATTCTTATTTGAAATTCAAGAGTTTTCTAACTTTTATAAATTTACAAATGTAAATAAGGTATAACAAATTGAAACATGTACCTTTTAAGGCTATTTATACCTCCATCTAGTCTATGAGGGTCCTCTTTTTGTCACCAATCTTCTCTTCTAAGTTTTTCAAGAACCTTTATTTTCTTCCAAGATTAAATTAACCTTTACCTAGATGGATTATGCTATATAAAAATTTACCAAAACTATTTTACCACATATAATTTCTTCAAAACACTATTTTCACAAAATATCAATACCTAATTAATTGATGTAGATGCTTCTAAAAGAACTCATTCCTTGATTTGATATCATAATTATTGTAAAAAAAATTAAATCTACCTTATGATACATTAAATAGGTATATGATATCTTATCATACTTTTATCATTTCAATTGAACCCACATTCAATCATCTATTTACTTTTTAGACACCTTTCTCCTTTTTAAGCCTATATTTGCATGTAACCCTCTTTTTAGGTAAACCTCCTTGTCTAGACCAATATAAAAACCTCAAAAACATATTGATCATTATTTTGAGGACCCACTATTCCCTTACATATTCTCATATTCCATTTTTCCATAGTTCCCAATAAAAACCCACTTTCTTTAGCACAATATTTTACTATTAGGTCTTTTATTAGGTCTCTAGACAACCATACAAGCTTTGAAGTTATTGATAATGATATTTAAAATTATATATGGATTAATTTAGTTTAAAAATTATATTTTAGTTTAATTTAAACCAATACATTCATTATTTTCCCAATATTTATCAAAAACCCTTACTTCACTTAACTCTCCTCTTTATAGGTCTCTAAGCCAAATTTGTTCTTGTAGGTCAAATTGAAAAATAGAATTATTTATTTTTTATCAAAAATTAATATATCAATAAATAATATATGTGTAATTAGGTATATAAAATTTGTTCCAACCTTCAAATCTCCCAAAAACCTTGAAAACCTCAAAATCACACCTAAATTCTTACATCATTGTCTAAAAAACACAAAACTATAGGGTATTGTAAACTCAATCTAGTAATAAACACCTATTCAAGGAACTTGGGAAATTTATTTTCATTATATAATATTAAAAATAAAATATAATTAATTTATACCAATTTTTGAGATATATGAATAAATGAATCACTAAAAATAACTTTTTAACTTCTTGACCCTATCTAGGACTATTTATGACTGTCTACATTTTTAAAGAGGATTAGAGTCATTTAAAATGAAAATATAACTTGGTTCATTGGTTAATACATCTCAAAATGATCAAAAAAAATTATATAAACTTTACAATAACATTAGACCAAGAAACAACCTCAATCAATACAACTTTCTTCTCTTAAACATCTTCTCAACAACCATCTATAGAAAACTCAGAACATAGTCGATTATAAAAGGAACCACATAGCTAGTTTAAGAATTAAAAAACTTGGATTAGCTTATAAAACCTATATATCCACTTCCTTCAATGTTTTAAAATATTTGACTAGTTAAACCTCAACTTATAGGCTTTTTTGCATTAGAACCCTTATGATATGGTTTGACTGTGTAGGAAGAAGCCAAGAGATTAAAATTGATCATTCATAAAAAATATGAACTCTTTTATCAACATAAAACTTATGTTAGTACCTATAAAACATCATTCATCTCCTCTAATCACCAAATTTAACTCATGTAAATATTTTAATGTGAAAAAAACTCTATATGTATGATTATGTGTGGAAATAGGATTTCAAGATAGATTTAAGTAATAAGAACTTCAAAGTGAATATAAGACCACTATAACTTGAATTAGGTCTCATTAAATAATACAATAAAAATATATATACAAATATTCAAACAAGTATAACACTTTTATTTATCAATAAAATCCCACCTTACATATAAACCCCTGGACTGACTGTCACTTATAGACAGAGTATCAACTTTCTAAACTCTATCCATAATCATGAGTTGTTATGACATTTTATATTTGTTTATTATATTTGTTTTCTACTCCTAAAATATAGGTTGTAATCTCTTCAGGTTGTTGAAAATAAATCCAAGCTTAAAATGGCCAAATTTAGCTTGAGATTCTCTTCAACCTCTTATACCAGGCATAGTAAATGACTTTATTTACTTTATCTTTTGGTTAAATTTATCCCTTTTTGGATTTGTGATATATTTATACTAGATAAACTTTAGAGGAAACTCAAAATACATCCTAAGACCATTATAACTCAGCTTGACTCATAAACAATTACAATTATTTATGTATTTACAAGAATGTAATTTCAAATTTAAAATTTGAATTTTCACAAGAAACAAACCAAAGACTCTAAATATATTATAAAATAACTTATTTTCCCTCAAAAAAGGCATTCATTTCTTAATAATACCATTTATAGATGCTTATAGGATGTCCTATGTCAGACATGCAAGGTTAAGATTATGGAAGTCAATGCATATGTAAATAACCATGGTGATTTTTTGGTGAATGGGAACAATGTATAAAACCCATTAAGAATAGTCCAAATGTTTAATAAACTTGATATATAATAGTTTGATCATTTATGATACCAAAATGTAATAACCCCAATGGGTTTTACTAGAATAGAGTAAATATTTAAAATAATAATAATTTACACATATTCATCTAAAATATTTCACCATGAAAAATATAACTAAGTGATATTTAACTAATATTATTATATTAGTTAACCCCATATGGTTTATAACTAATACATTTAGCTTATCACTAGGAAAATCATGAATAATGCTGATAAAAAACTACATGTATTCTTTAAAGTAATATTACAATTATCAGCCACAATTGATAGAACATTATAGCCACTGTTATAGATGTACAAATTAATAAATATTATAGTATCTGTCTATAATCTCAAGTCTAGTCTCTAGTGTAGCACTATTGTGGGGAGGGAGAGCATCATCTGAGTGCTTTTATATACTAACCATAGACCATGATCCCCCACATAATCTCCAAAAATATAATGCCCTTCCCTTAATGGATGGGTAGGTAATGATGGTGTAGGAATCTAGAGTGACCAACTAGAACTTGTGTGTTGTAAGCTAACTAATACATGATGTGTACCATAAAGAAATTCATTCTAAAATGATATCACACAAACATGTAAACTATATCAAACACATGAAATGACAATGTTTAACTATAAACATCACTTTGGACAAATTTTTCAAATACTTAATGATCTCTACGATTAGTCAATTTCATACACACCACTCAATTAGATTAGACCTCATCTTGCATTGATGGCACTAATTAAGCCAGTGGAATTTGTCCACTACTTATTGCTTTTCATAGATGCATGATTTAGTTAAATTATATAACACTGTAAAAACTAATAGATTTAATCATAATATTCCCTATTAGCAGATATAACTATGCTAAGTATGAAAATATCAAATACATACATTTATTCCATCAAATGCAATGCAATGAATCTAATATCATCTAGTTTATTTTAGAATAACAAATAGATCATAAATAGTCATTCATATAAACATACCATCCAAGTAAGAATTATATCTAGACTACAAGTTACCCACTAACATAGAGTACCACAAGATAAAACATCAATCATAGCTTATTTATTTTTTCATATTCCAAAAATACAATAAAATCTAGCTGTATAACAACTTAATAATATATGTATTTAAATAATTAAATGACTTATTTTTAATGCTTCATCTAAACATTAAATACATAACAAATTACCAATTTTACCTTGTTATAATAATAATGTTCATAAACATATAACATTTATGTACATCTATATATGGTATATTTATTATTATATTTATAACCTATTGACAAATCATATGTCTATACCATGTATCTATGTACCATTTTTAAACTCTCAGGTTACATATAACTTTTTATACAATCATAATATGAGAATGTATATGTTATACTCTAAGTAGACAATCCCATATCCAATACCTTAGAGTATCTTGTATACTCTTGGTATACATTCAGGCTATAATATATTATCTTAATAACTTTAATATACTAGACAATTCCCAATTTAATTATTTTGACTAAAAGATGCATAAAATATATGTGATTAATGATTCACACATAGACAAATAAAGATTTTCCAATTCCATTATCTCAAATACACAAATCAATCAATGCACATGACTATTTGAAATGTTTGCATATAAAAATGATCAAAGATTATATACTCAGTTGATTATGTCCAAAACTTGAGAATTCTATGTTAATACAAGTCGGTCCTGTTGGGTGAATATTTTATCATCAACTAACTAAAGGTAAAATGGGTATATAAACCATAGTATAATGAGATAAATCTCTCCTCTCAGTAAGGGGGGGCTCCCTATAAACTATAATATACTAATATAAACTAAAAATAGACTCAGGGGTGAGATCATACCATCCATCTCTCTTTTTTTAGAGATGATGTTTATAAGGAAAAGGAAAATTCCTATGTAATAACTAAAGGCAATTCTATTCTTTTAGAAATGACGTCTAGTAAAGAGTAGGAAAACTTCCTGGGTAGTAACTAGATTCACAAGAAACCCACGAAAGCACAAAGTCTTTCATTACTTCTCTTACTGATTTAGGACTAATAAAACTATTGAATGAAGTGCAACTCAAAGTCTCCACCAAAAACCATAACAGAGTATAAGATCACAAAGGATAAAATTATTACAAAGCCTTTCTAATACCCTTTTCACCAAAACATAAGAAACAAAAACTAAAGGTAATTATATTGTCACAAAGTCTTCATAATTAACTTTAGAACATCTTCTAGATAATTTCCACACACTGCTTATTTAATCAAATAGATGAGATATTATTAAGAAAAAGGACATAAGAATAATTTCCTAAATAACACAAGTTATTCCAAATCAAAGTTTTAAAAGTAACCTAATTTCTCATTCATTCAAGAAAATATGATTTACAATCTGAGGTTAAAGTCTCAAAAGGCATCTAAATTTAGGCATAGCTTTTTGCTTCTAATTACCAAAAGATATATATATATATATATAAAAGAGGCTCTTTTTATTTATATAAACAAGCCTTGAGGATTTAAAAAAGACTTAAATATTCTAACCTAGTCAAAGATATAAGTCTTTGTTGACTTTGGACTTTTCATATTTTTACATGTAATTACACATGACAAAAGTACATGTGAAAATGTCCAAAGCAGTTACAAAAGTGCATTTGAAAAAGGAAATTAAATCAAAGGAAAATTGATTCAATTTGTAGCTCCATCATTATTTACATGAGCATCATACATGGTGATAGCTACTTGTATCCCTATACTGTGTGGAGTAACAGTATTCTTGAAAATCATTTTCGCCCTGACTATGGCATCTTTCACTGTTGTGACCAATTTTGCATGACTAGTTAACCTAGTTTTTAGATTATCTAGAGTTAACTGATTATCTAGTATACTGTCCATAGAGGCTACCTAGAATGGTTTGTCTTCAAATTCCTTTTGGAACATAATTTTAAATTCTTGAACCATTTCTTTTGCTAAAAGGAATTAGTTGTCTTGTGATGTAAGCTTGTAAAGCAACTCCTCTAACTTGTGCAACAAACTGATGTCACTTTGTTCACTAAGGTCCTTTGATGATTCTAGATCATTGATCAATTCCTTAAGCACCCAACTCCTATATATCAATGCTTCTTTAGTCTCAGAATAAGAGTCTCTATCAGCAATGATGCCAATTGATACTAGGGTGCTTATTTTCAACTTCTTCATATCCATCCACTTATCAAGATACTTTTTTTATGCTTTCAGTATCTTGATAAATGATATTGATAAGGTCATCTACTTCTACTCTCACTTTCCTCATCTTACCCATTTTCTCAAACAACTCTGTGAGCAAGGAAATTCCTTGTGCATGCATCTTATCTAAGTAATTTTCTAGTACTTTTTCCTTGAGAAAGGTCCTTTCTACTTTTTGAATTACAGGGTCATCAATGGAGATAGCCTTTGTAATTACTATTTATAGAGTGAAATTTATTCTCCTTATTACCACAATCAGTTATTCCACCATTACTTTATAATGGTCCTTCATTTCTCTTTCTCTGTCAAACTTCTAAACTAAGATGTCCATAACTGACTACATATCTCTCTTAGCACTTTCATGAGTTATCTTTCCTAACTCAATTCAAGAGATAGAGTAATCATTTACATCAAAATTTTCAAGAGTTACATCCTATGGAGGTTTTGTTATTTCCAAAAATTTGTGCCCTTTATCCTTGATCATCTTTGAAAGAATTTTTAGCTTTTTGGGAGTCTTGACTTTTACTGGCACCATTTTATTGAAATCAAAGTCATCTAGGGAGATGGCCTATTTTTTAATTTTGGGTGTATAAGTCAAAAATCAAGGTGGGAGGGTAGAAGTCCTTATATTAGTATCAATATCCGTAGTTGGAATTATTGGAGTTGCACTTGCACCAGTGGTGGAAATAATGGGCAAAGTAATAGTAAGAACTACACCTATTTTTGAATGATCAAAAGTAAAACTATCTTCGATATTAAAATATGGAGATGAAAAACTGGAGATTAATCTTGAGGAATGAAAAATATCTCTAGAAGCACCATGAGGGTTGTCAAAAATAATTTTGGAATTAGAGGTAGCTCTAGAAGAGGGAACACTAATTGGAGAAATAGGTGGAGTTACAACAGGTGTGCTAGGTGGGGAAGAAGAAATTCATGTGTCTAGCTATACACCTACTTATAGAGATAGAGTTTCCTTTTCTTATTGATCTATGGGCCTATCATTAGTCTCCATTTGCTCCACTATTGGTTCTTCAGTGCTTTGCTTTTCAACCTCCATGTTTGTTGTTCTTGGCTCTTTTTTTACAACTTGTGACTTCTTTGTCATGAAGATGATCCTAGGCTTATCTGGCCTATCAAAAGTAGGGATATCACTTTTATTCTTCATCCTATTTTTTGCCCTTCTCCTTATTTCCTCTTGAAATTCATCATTTGATCCTATGATGAACTCTTTCAAGGGGATTCCCTTATTCACTAACCAATCATTAGTGTTTGTCAATATTGGTTTGAACCTTTTCCTCAAAGAAGTCAAGTCCTTCTGAGATCATTGGGTTGAGGGAAGAGGGGTATTGGTGATCTATTCAGCATGGTATCTATTATTGATCAAATCCCCATCATCGACTAGATTCTCAAGGATATCAATGAGTCCCAAATATTCTATCTTCTCAAGAGACAATCTAATGTAGTCCATTTTTTTGATGCCTTCTGTAGTCCTCAAATCAACCCAAACATCTTCAATTATAGGCTCATAAAATTGGGTCTTCCTCTTGATTATATCCTTTACACCCTTGTACTCAAAGTTTAGTCTCCTTTTGAAATGATTCATGGTTATGAGTTATATTTCAGTCAACATAACTCTAGCTTTTCCAGTGGTCAACACTAAGAACCTACCAATCTCAATTGGGAACCTAAAACTAGGATTTTTGAGCTCCATTTGCTTATTATGTATGACAACAATTTGCCTACATAGCTCTGTCAAGACCAATTTTTTTGAAGGGAATTTTTAAAGCATATAAGGATGACCTTGGAAAAATCCAATCCACATTAGATAAAAAGAAGGGAACTACAAGATCATACATCCGAAGTCATTCACAACTATCCAAGCTTCATCTGACACTCTTTTATATTCTAATTTGGGATCAAAGAGACATAAAAATATTGTGAATAAATCATCATTTACCCTCCTAAAATTATGGATAGAACCCTTTGATGTCAATTTAGAGTATTATTGATATACTAGGGTTACCTTCCTATCTCCTTCTGATGTTAAACCTGGGAAGGTTCTCATCGATGCCACAATATATACCAAGTTTGAAGTCATGTAGAATTTAGAGGTAGTGGATACCTTCATCAATTTCTCATGCAGAGCAAAAAATTGTTCTCCCTAAAAAATGACTTGTTTATCTTGGAGAATTATCTTAGTGAAAGGGTACATCCATTCATGAAATAGTGAGGAAGAAGGTAAACCTCTTACTCTACTAAGAAGGGTGATTAGGTCACTGACTACTTCTATAAAATCACTCCTTGGAAAGCTTCATGGCCATCTTGACAAGTTCACCCTTGGAGTCTTAACCAATCTATTGTTGATTACCTTCTTCACTCTTTTAAGATATTTGTCATATTCCCTTTGTGCTTCAACAAAATCAAGTTTTAATAATTTATTAGTGGGAGGGCACATGAACACTTTGTCGATGAATTCAGAGTCTAGTCTAATCACCACATTACCACCAACATCTAACATAGCCTTGGTATCCTTATTGTACAGTTGAGCACACTGGAGAATGAACTCTATGTTGTTAGCAACTACAGAAAAAGAAGAGACCAAATGAATATTTCTCTTGATTATCTTCTTCATTTTGTGGTTGGGATTGCTTGATTTGGTTATTTCCATGAACTCAGCCATATCTACGTGACAAACCTCTGTATCCCTAATGTTGTCAACATTATAAGTAATCAAGGTGTTTGGAAAAACACCTTGATACTTGTACTTCATTATCTTCAACATTTTTGGAGAAACCTCAGTCATCTAGAAGGGCTTTTTTCAAATAGATGTCGATGAAGAAGGATCCTTAAGAAAAACTACAACAAGAATCATGATCATGCAATAAAGGGAAAATTGGCAATCTGGTAAAATTGCATGTTGGTGATCATGACCATGGGAATGTGCTTGAAGTGTAAGGGTGGGTAGGTAGAAAATTTGAAGGTAATCGGTCTCGAAGAGGCAAAAAATTGAAATTTCCTAGAGTTAGGAAAATCAGAGGAAATGCATGCAGGGTCGGTAAAAATCATCACCCTTACATGCAAGAAAAAAAAAGTTTGAGCATAGCAGTGATTTTTTCTACCATTGAATGTGAACTTTGTGTAGGGGTAGTAAAAATCACTGCCTATGCACATGGGAGGAAAACTTGTGTAAGGGTAGCAAAAATTACCGCTCTTGCATGAATGACAAAGGATGGTGCAATGGCAATAATTTTCACCACCCTTACACTAGTTTAGGGTTTTTTTATAGATATTTCTAAGTTTTTGGGTTTTTGAGGAGGAGAGGGAGAAGAAAAAAGAAGAAATAAACAACCTACAAAGGAAAAAAGAGAAAAACTAAAACTTAAAAGAAAAAAGAATCAAAAGAAAACCTAGAAATAAAATGAGGAAGAACACAAAACCCTACCTAGAAAATTAAATTCCCACACTTAAAGCTAGAAAAATCATGAACCTACTCATTTTCATGGTTCACTAGATGTAGGGAGGAGTCAGACAACTTGGAATGAATCAAATGGGCCTCAAATCAACATAAAAAGGGCAAAAACTGATGTCAACCACTCAACGTGTCGGCCATAAATGCCATGTGCAAAAACTGAGATCATGTAGAGGTGGAAAAAATTTCCACCCTTACATGATCAAGAGGGAGAAAAGATGCAAGAGTGGTGAAAATATCCACTCCTGTAAGAGTTGCGTGAAGTGCAAGGGTGGTTATTTTTGTCACTCTTACATGGAAAGATGTAAGGGCAGTAAAAATTGACACCTTTGCATATGAGCACAAAAAAACATGAAATGGTGGCATTTTTTTCCACTCTTACATGTGAAACAAAAAAGCATGTAAGGGCGGCAAAAAATGCCACTATTGCATGTAAACCAAAAACATTAACTCCTTAAAATTTATCAAAATCTTGACGTTTCATTACATCAAGACCGCAACAAATTTCACATTTCCTAAAAAATCATAATGAGGGAGGGTCGTTAACTTTTCAAGGAGTTAGTTGACTATTCTCAATATCAAGAGAAACCTGTCTCCAATGATGAACTTAGAGTGAAATAGACAATTTTCATAGGGGTTGTTCCAAAAATGAGTGTAGTTAATTTTAGGTAGAATAGCTAGCTCATGTTGGGGAATTTCCATCGATCAAACCTTGAAATGATTGATGGGAGTAGAAACTAGTCTCTAAGTGCCTTCATCCAGGCCATTGGGCCATAGAGTCAAGCTAAGAAAGAAAAAAAACACAAAAGACCAAACAAAAATAAATAAACGTAAGACTATACAAATGTACAAATGAAGTCATCTAATACTTCAAGGATTTAAGTGATTCAGATGTTGCCCACTGTGAGGCAGTAAGAATGGTGTTCCATCTAGATATCCTACCAAGAATCTATTTTCACCATAGACCTGATGAATGGTAAATGGACCTCTCCACAAAGAATAAATTTTTCCATACATTCCTTTTGGTTCTCTCCTCTTGTCCCACAACAAGACTTGATTTCCAATCTAAAAATCATGAATCCTTACTCTTTTGTCAAAGAGTTTCTTTACCTGATTTTAATGTGTAGTAATCCGGTCCACTACCATGGTTTGTTCCTCATCTAGTTTAGTTAGGCACATGATCCTTTTGTCAATTGAATTTTTGAAAGTTTGATCTTCAATTGCCTTTGCCAACTTCAGTGCTAGTAGTTCTAGGGTGATTGGTATCTCTGCATTCAAACCATATAGAATTTGAAATGGTGACATACCTATTGCCCTCTTGGATGTAATCCTATCTACCCACAAGGCATCGAACAATGCTTTATACCATGTTCTCTAATTATCATCTAGCAATTTCCTGATAATATTAACCAAATTTTTGTTACTTGATTCTGCTTGACCATCTCCTTGCAGATAATAGTCAGAGTAGTGGGAAAGAATAATTCCATAATTGTAGCAAAACTTAGTAACCTCATGAAAATAAAAACAAGCAGCATTATCTATTACAATCTTAGTTGGGACCCTAAATCAAGGGATGATATTTTCTTTAAGGAAATTACATACCACTTCTGAAGTAACATGCTTAGTTGGAATGGATTCTACCCATTTGGTAAAACAGTTTATCATGGTGAGAACATAGTCATGTCCATCACTTGAAGATGGGTTCACAATGCCAATGAAATCAATACCCCATTATTGAAATGGTTTTTCAATTACTAATAGCTTGAGGGGTAATGCGGCCAATTTAGGTTTCCCAATGAATTGTTGACACAACTCACACCTATGTACCAAAGTGTACGCATCTTGAAATAGTGTTGGCCAATAGTATCTAGCTCATATAATTTTGTGAGCTGTCACTGGCATAGAAAAATCTCCTCCATAAGCCACATCATGGAAGGAATCCAAAATTTTACTTTGTTGAACCTTATCGATGCAATGAAGAAACACCCCATCAAGGCTCCTTCTATACAAACCATTGTCCCATAAGACATAGTTAGTAGCCTTCAACTTAACATTCTATTTTTATTTGTCAGAAAAATGGGTGGGACACTCACCATAGGTGAGAAAATGAGTGATATTGGAATACCACTCATCAGTAGTAGTGATGAAGAGAAATGTAGGCATGTCTTCAACCTCAGTTATTTCATGTCTTATTTCCTTTGGTATGTTATCATCAATCAATTGGCAGAGACCTTTTCCCTACACAAGTTTGGTAGGTTTGATATAAAAACCAAACTCTTGAATCTTAGCAATCCAATTTCCCCTTTTAGTGCCAAACTCTTGTTGAGTTAGAATGGACTTCATTGTTGTATCAGGCACTAGAATAATAGTATGTGAATCTAGGATATAGAATCTAAAATGCTTTACTGCCTTAACCACAGCATGAGCATGATTCTCCATGTTCAAATATTTCAATTCATGGGTTTTGTGAGGATAGCTCATAAATGATATGGGAGATTCCACACCTTCTTTGTTTTGTTGGACTAAAATGGTTAAAAGTGTATATTCAGAAGCGTAGCTATATATTATGAAGTCTTTGGTATAATTTGGGCAAACTAGGATTGGGGCATGGGTGATCGATTTCTTAATATCTTCAAATATTGACTTGACTTTTGTAGTCCAATGGAAAGTGGCTTTACCCTTCATCATTTCAACAATGTGGTAAGTCTTCTCTATCTATTCTAGAATAAATCCTCATAGAAAATTCACCTTTCCAAATAAAGAATGAACGGCAGTCTTACTAGCAAGAAGAGTAATATTTTGGATAGATTTGACTCTTCTTGAGTCAAGTTTTATGCCTTCTCAGGATACAGTGTGATTGAGAAGTTTACCTTATATAACCCCAAAAATTGACTTCTTTGGATTAAGAGAAATACCATTTTGATTTCAGTGTTCTAGCACTTGTTGTAAATGATGCACATGATTGAGATGATGTTTAGAAAAAATGGTCAAGTCATCAATATATATTATAATAAACTTCCCTATTACATCTCTGAAGACAAGATCCATTACTCTCTAGAAGGTGGTGCCAGTATTGATCAGAGCAAAAGGAATTTAGAAATATGCAAAAGTGCCCCACAGTGTAGTGAAAGTGGTTTTATTTTGGTCTACTTCATTGACTTCCACTTGATTATACCCAAAAAAACCATCTAATATTGATAACATTTCTGAACTAGTCATTGTTTGCAACACTTGATCCATAATGGGTAAGGGATAGTTATCTTTCAAACAAGATTGATTTAATTTTTTTAAATCAACACAGATATGAATTTCTCCATTTTTTTTCTCACTGGGACTATGTTATCAATCCATGTGGAATGATAGATGGGAAAAATAATTCTTGCATTCAACATTTTTTGGATCTCAAAAAGGACAGTACCTGATATTTTGTGGTTATATTTCCTTTGCTTCTACTTGTGAGGCAATGACCCAACATTAAGATGAATTTCATGCCAAATTTCTCCAGGGCCGAGGGATTTTAGATCATCATAAGAATATGCCAAAACATCAATGTAATAGTGAAGAAGAGCAATGAATTTGACCTTTTCATCAGAAGTGCAACAATTCCTAATGTTGACCATTTTGAGATTTTCTATTGTACTCAAATTTACTCAATCAAACTCCTTAGAGGAACATGAATCCATTGGTAGCTGCTTAACATACCTATAATGTTTATCAAATAATTTTTCAAGAGAAACCAAACCTTTTGAAATTTTATTCCCTTGAATTGAAGAAACTCTTCACTAGTTTTTGAATCTATTTCAGGAACTGATTCTTGTGGTGGAGATTCACTACCTTCAAAATAAATCTCTTCAAATCTGTCCATCTTTTCTAAAAAAGCAATGAGTTGATTGTCATTAAACACCTACCAATGATTGGAATTATCAGGTACACTTGGTCAAAAGACTAGATCAATAGTGTACTTGTCCTCTTTGAAATCCTTATGGGGAACCATGAGGGTTGTAGAGACAGCCAATGAATCTACACAATCATTGAATTCTCTTAGCATAGTAGAGATATTGAAAGTATCAAAACATTCAAAACAATCCCATAAAAGATTGTGATAATGTTGCAATCTTTCATTTTTGGTTTGGTATAGATTCCTTACCTGGCAAACCACCAGTTCAGTATCTCCCCGAGCATGAAGAATCTTAATACCTTTAGCATGAGTAGCTTTCAACCCAAGCAATAAAGATTCATACTCAGTGGTTTTTTTTGTATTTTTATATCTTATACAAATAAGGAAAAATTTCTCCTTGAGGGGATATCAAGACAATTCTAGCTCCAAAACTAGTAAAAGAGTAGTTGCCATCAAATTCTAAAATCCAAACATCATTAGAATTTGATATTTTCAAATATTTCTCTTCATTACCAAGGGAAGATCCTTTGTTATCTAAACTTTGATCTAACAATTCTTCTAATTTCTTATCTAGATTTTCTAAATTGTCACTTAAAGAACTTTCATCTGATGAGCTAAAAACATCTTCAGTGGTCAGAAAATAGTTACGCTTTCCCGATGATTCAAATAAAATTTGAGCTTCAGGGTCTGATGTTTGGGTGACAATGTATTTTAACTCTTTCTTAGGAAGTAATTTTTTTATGATGCCTTTAATAGGTATCCTTTCTTTAGATAGATCCATATTCAACTCTCCACCTACATCCTTAGAAAATTTTTGTTTGAGTAGAATGCCATAAGAAGCTAAAACATCAGCCACCAAGACTATCATTTTAATCCTTTTATTTGGAAAAGCTGTGAATGCAAATTGGGCATATTTGATTTGACCTAGGAGTGGTAATTGCTTTTTATCTATGGAGAAACATCTACCAAAAGTCTTAATTAAGGTAAGACCAAAAGAATATGCTACCTTGGTAGGTATAACATTGTCAGAGGCTCCAGAGTCTATTATACAGTTGCTCAATTTATGACCATTTATCAAAAGGGAAACATAAAAAGGTTCTATTTTCTTAAGGGAAATAGGAGTAGTGACAAGATTATTCTAAGTGAATTTTTTCTTTGATGAATTATGAGTAATCTTTAGAAAATATTATCCTATAGGGATTGTTTTGTTTTTTATGTACTCAACCAACCTACCAAACTGTTCAGGATTGGCTCGTAAGTATTCAACTTCAGTCATTTGAATTTTGGTCTTTCTAGCATGATCAATTATGTTAAATAATTGGAATGAAATAGAAATAGAGGAAGGAAGTACATCATCCTGATTGTTATTGGGTGTGGCACTGGTCTGAGGAATAGAAGAAGGTAAAGGATGGTTTGAGGTACTTACTTTCTTATTGGTCACCAAGTCCTTTGATTGGAAAGACAATGAAGTCCCCCATTTAGCAATTGAGACTATTGATTGAGGTTCTTCCCCCACATTTCTTTTATCAACTTGTTGAGTCAACTACTTTTGGGACCTAGTAAAGATAGCATATGATCTATCAAACACTTCTCCTTTTTTCTTAGCTTCATCTTGGTATTATAGAAAATTGATATCAGAGTCACCAGCTAATTCTTCTTCTACTTTTATAAATATATTAGCATCATCTTCATGGTCCAACTTGGGTTGGAAAGAGAGATCATGTTCAGTTTCATGATAATCAACTGCTGAGTTGACTGATGCTACTTAAATGGTGAGATTCCCCTATGTGGAAGGAAGATGGTTGGATTATCCTTATTTTTTAGTAGCACTACCTTGATATTAATGATTAGGAAATGTTATTCTTGGCATCTCTTGATAAGGAGGAGAAGACATACCTTGCAATATTTGCCTTTTCAGAGCTAGCAATTCATTTGCCAACTTTTGCACCATAGGATTTGTGGTGCTCGTGGAAGAACCTTCAGTAGACGAGGAAAATTTATTTTTATTAGAATCTTTTCTAATCTTACCTACCAAGATAAGATCATCTTCAATCTTAGTAGCCAAATTTTGGGCTACAGAAAGATCTATAGGGCCAGCCTGCCTCAACAAAAAACTTACTTCAAGAAGTTGAGAGTTGATAAAAAAACACTTAAGATACTCTAGTGTTGGTTGAGCAATTGTAGGGATTTTGCTCCTTAGCTTATTGAATTTAGCAATGAAGTCTTGCATAGGATCATGGGCCTCCATATTCCTTTGAATAAGCTGAGCCAACAAGGCATGTGCATCTTTAGTGGGTTTGAACCTAGCCTCAAACTTGGCTTTGAGAGCATTCCAGTTAGTTATAGTTTGAGCTTGAAGGTGATAAAACCAATCCATGGCAGTGCCTTGCAAAGTTTCTACAAATATTCTCACCACTATATCTTCATATTCCATTCCTATCACACCACATGACATGTAGAAAGTAGCAATATAGTCATTAGGATGGACTTTTATATCACCATAGAATTTGGGGAAATTCTTTCTTGAACTACGGGGTAGATAATGTAAAGGTGGGGTTAGATTAAGATGACCAAAAGAGTTGCCTCAAGGAGCTTGGGCTGCCATGATATGATGATTAAAGGGAGGGATAAAAAATCTTGGTGGGGTAAGTATGGATAAAACTCTACTAGCACTAAGACTAGAAGCTTCATCTGGTGTTGGAGATCTGACGTTGGTAGGAGGAAAACTCTTGGTACACTAAAGGTGAGATGGTGGACGAGAAATCTAAAAATTATTTCATCTCACCAACTTGAATACAAGATCAACAATACCTTGAGCTCTCTAGCTTCGTGTGTACGATGGATCTGTCAGCGTGTAAAGTGAAAAAGGACTAGAAATGCTTGAATTTGAAGCTCAAGTATTTAAAGTGCACGTTTGTGTCCCCAATAGAGTCACAAAAAAACTATTGAGTGAATATTTTTTCATCAACTAACTGAAGGTAAAATGGGTATATCAACCACAGTATAATGAGATAAATCTCTCCTCGTAGCAAGGGGAGGCTCCCTATAAAATATAATATACTAATATAAATTGAAAATAGACTCAAGGGTGAGATCACACCATCTATATCTCTTTTTTTGGAGATGATGTTTACAAGGCAAAGGAAAATTTCTATGTAATAACTGAAGGCAATCCTCTTCTTTCAGAAATCATGTCCAGTAAATAGTAGGAAATCTTTCTAGGTAGTAACTAGATCCAAAAGAAACCCATGAAAGCACAAAGTCTTTCATTACTTCTCTTACTAATTTAGGACTAATAAAAATATGGAATCAAGTGCAGCTCAAAGTCTCCATCAAAAACCACAATGGAGTATAAGATCACAAAGGATAAAATTAGTATAAAGCCTTTCTAGTACCCTTTTCACCAAAACATAAGAAACACAAACTAAAGGTAATTATAGCAGCATAAAGTCTTCATAATTAACTTCAGAACATCTTCCAGATATTTTCCACACACTCTACTTATTTAATCAAATAGATGAGATATTATTAGGAAAAAGGACATAAGAACAATTTCCTAAATAACATAAGTTATTCCAATGCAAAGTTTGAAAAGTAACCTGCTTTCTCATTCATTCAAGAAAATATGATTTATAATCTTAGCTCAAAGTCTCAAAAGGCATCTCAATTTAGGTAGAGTTTTTTGCTTCTAATTACCAAAATATATATATATATCTCATTACAAAAGAGGCTCTCTATATTTATATAGAGAAGCCTTGAGGATTTATAAAAGACCTAAATATTTTGACCTAGTCAAAGATAGAAGTATTTGTTGACTTTAGATTTTCCATATTTTTACATGTAATTACACATGACAAAAGTACATGTGCAAATGTCTAAAGTAATTACAAAAGTGCATTTGAAAAAGGAAATTAAATCAAAGGAAAACTGATTGAATTTGTAGCTCCATCTTTCTTTACTGAGCATTATACATGGTGATAACTACTTGTATCCCGATACTGTTTGGAGTAATAGTATTCTTCAAAATCATTTTCACCCTGACTATGGCATCTTTCACTGCTATGACCAATTTTACATGACTAGTTAACCTAGTTTTTAGATTATCTAGAGTTAACTAATTATCTAGTACATTGTCCATAGAGGCTATTAAGAATGGTTTATCTTCAAATTCCTTTTAGAACATACTTTTAAATTCCTAAACCATTTATTTTTTTGAAAGGAATCGGTTGTCTTGTGATGTAAGATTGCAAGGCAGCTCCTCTAACTTGTGGAATAAACTAATGTCACTTTGTTCACCGAGGTCCTTTGATGATTCGAGATCACTGATCAATTCCTTGAGCACCTGACTCCTATATATCAATGCTTCTTTAGTCTCAGTATAAGAGTCTCTATTAGTAGTTATGCCAATTGATACTAGGGTGCTTATTTTTAACTTCTTCATATCCATCCACTTAGCAAGATACATTTTTGTGCTTTGAATATCTTGAGAAATGATATTGATAAAGTCATCTAGTTTTTCTCTCACTTTCCTCATCTTACCCATTTTATCAAACAACTCTATAAGGAAATTCCTTTTGGATGCATCTTGTCCAAGTACTCTTCAAGTAATTTTCCCTTGAGATAGGTCCTTTCTACTTTCTAATGGGGTCGTCAAAGGAGATAGCCTCTAGAGTTACTTTTTTTTAGAGTTAATGTTATTCTCATTTTTATCGTAGTCAGTTGTTCCACCATTGCTTTATAATGGTACTTCATTTCTCTTTCTCTGTCAAACTTCTAAACTAAGATGTCCCTAGCTAACTGCATATTGCTCTTAGCAGTTTCATGAGTTATCTTTCCTAACTCAATTCAAGAGATAGAGTAATCATTTACATCAAAATTTTCAAGAGTTGCATCCTATGGAGGTTTTTCTATTTCTAAGAATTTGTACCCTTTATCCTTAATCATCTTTGAAAGAATTTTAGGCTTTTTGGGAGTCTTGACTTTTACTGGCACCATTTTATTGAAATCAAAGTCATCTGGGGAGATGGCCTATTTGTTTATTTTGGGCATATAAGTTGACAATTAAGGTGGGAGGGTAGAAGTACTTACATTAGTATCAATATCCATATTTGGCATTACTGGATTTGCACCTACACTAATGGTGGAAATAATGGGTAGAGTACCAGTAAGAAATGCACCTACTACTGAATGATCGAAAGCATAACTATCTCCAATATAAAAATATGGAAATGATAAACTAGGGATTGATCTTGAGGAATGGAGAATATATCTAGAATTTCCCTGAGGGTTGTCAAAAATAATTTTAGGAGAGGTAGCTCGAAAAGAGAGAACACTAATTGGAGAAATAGGTGAAGGAGTTACAACAGGTGTGCCAGGCAGGGAAAAAGAAATTCTTATGTCTGGTTGTACACCTACTTGCAAAGATAGAGTTTCCTTTTCTTGTTCATTTATGGGCCTATCATTAGTCTCCATTTGCTCCACTATTGGTTCTTTGGTGCTTTTGTTTTCAACTTCCTTCTCTGTTATTCTTAGCTCTTTTTCTACAACTTGTGACTTCTTTATCATGAAGATGATCCTAGGCTTATGTGGCCTATCAGAAGTAGGGACATGACTTTTATTCTTCATCCTATTTTTTGCCATTCTCCTTGTTTCCTCTTTAAATTTAGCTTCTAATCCTATGATTAACTCTTTCAAGGTGATTCCCTTATTCACTAACCAATCATTGGTGTTTGCCTATATTAGTTCAAACCTTTTTCTCAAAGAAGTCAACTCCCTCTTAGACCATTGGGTTAGGAGAAGAGGGGTATTAGTTATCTATTCATCATGGTATCTATTATTGATCAAATCCCCATCATCTACTAGATTCTTAGGGATATCAATGAGTCCCAGATATTCTATCTACTCAAGAGACAATCTGCTCTAGTCCAACTTTTTGATGTCTTTTGTAGTCCTCAAATCAACCCAAACATCTTCGGTCATAGGCTCATGAAACTTGGTCTTCCTCTTGATTATATATTTTAAACCCTTATAGTCAAAGTTTGGTCTCCTTTTGAAATGCTTCATGGTTACGAGTTGCATTTCAGTCTCTATAACTCTAACTTTTCCAATGGTCAACACTGAGAACCTACCAATCTTAATTAGGAACCTAAAACTATGTTTTTTGAGCTCCATCTACTTATTATGTATGACAATAATTTGCCTACACAGCTCCATCAAGACAAATTTGTTTGAAGGGAATTTTGGAAGCATATAAGGATGACCTTGGAAAAATCCAACCCATAGATAAGAAAAAGAAGGGAACCACAAGATCATACATCTGAAGTCATTCACAACTGTCTAGGCTTCGTCTGACACTCTTTTCTATTATAATTGGCAATCAAAGAGACACAAAAATACTATGAAGAAATTATCATTTACCCTCCTAAAATGATGGATAGAACCCTTCAATGTCAATTGAGAGTAATATTTATATACTTGGGTTACCTTCCTATCTCCTTCTAATGTTAAACCTGGGAAGGTTCTCATCGATGTTGTTATATATACCACGTATGAAGTCATGTAGAATTTAGAGGTAGTGGATACCTTCATCAATTGCTCATGTAGAGTATTGCTGATTTCTTCTCCTTAGAAAATGACTTGTTTACCTTGGATAATTATCTTAATGAAAGGGTACATCCATTCATGAAATAGTGAGGAATAAGGTAAACCTCTTACTCTACTGAGAAGTTTGATTAGATAAGTGACTTATTCTATAGAATCACTCCTTGGAGAGCTCCATGACCATCTTGACAAGTTTTCCCTTGGAGTCTTAAGCCATCTATTGTAGATTACCTTCTTTGATATTTCAAGATCTTTTTCATATTCCCTTTGTGCTTCAATGAAATCAAGTTTTAATACTTCAGTAGCAGGAGGGCAGATAAACTCTTTGTCAATGAATTCAGAGTCTAGTCTAATCACCACATTACCACCAGCATCTAGCATAACCCTAGTATCCTTATTGTAGAACTGAGTGCACTAGAGAATGAACTCTGTGTTTTGAGTAGGTACAAGAAGAGAAGAGACCATATGACTATTGGTCTCAATTATCTTCTTCATTTCATGGCTGGGATTGCTTTATTTGGTTTTTTCCATGAACTCAGCCATATCTATGTGACTAATCTCTATATCCCTAATGTTGTTGACATTAGAAGTAACTGAGGTGATTTGAAAAACACCTTGATACTTGTAATTCATTGTATTAAACATTTTTGGATAAATCTCAATCATTTGAAAGTGCTTTTTTCAAATAGATGTCAATGAAGAAAGATCCTTGAGAGAAACTACAACAAGAATCATGATCATGCAATCAAAGGAAAAATTGGCAATCTAGGAAAACTGCATGTTGGTGATCACAACCATGGGAATGTTCTTGAAGTGTAAGGGTGAGTAGGTATAAAACTCAAAGGGATGTAGGCTTGGAAAGGTGAAAATTTGAAATTTCCTAAAGTTAGGAAAATTTAAGGAAATGCATGCAGGGTTGGCAAAAATTACTGCCCTTACATGCAAGGAAAAAGAAGTTTAAGCATAGGTAGTAATTTTTGCTACCATTGCATGTGAACTTTGTGTAGGGGTGGCAAAAATTTCTGCCTATGCACATGGGAGGAAAACTTGTGTAAGGGCAGCAAAAATTACCACCCTTGCACAAATGGTAAAGGATGGTGCAATGACAATGATTTTCACTGCCCTTACACCAGTTAAGGGTTTTTATTTTTTTTAAGATATTTATAGGTTTTTGGGTTTTTGAGGGGGAGAGGGAGAATAAAAAATAATAAATAAACAACCTATAAAGGAAAAAAGAGAAAAACTATAACTTAAAAGAAAAAAGAATGAAAAGAAAACCTAGAAATAATATGAGGAAGAACACAAAACCCTACTTCACAAATTGAATTCCCACACTTGAAGCCAAAAAAATCATGATCCTACTTGTTCTCATGGTTGAATGGATGCAGGGATGAGTCAAACAACATGGAATGAATCAAATGGGGCTTAAATCAGCATAAAAGGGTGAAAATTGATGCCAACCACTCAGCACACGTGGCCATAAATGCCATGCGTGAAAACTGAGATTGTGCAGGGGTGGAAAAAAAATTTCCCTTGCATGATCAAGAGGGAGAAAAGATGCAAGAGTAGAAAAAAAAAATTCTCCTGTGGGAGTCGCTTGAAGTGCAAGGGTGGCAATTTTTGTCACTCTTGCATGGAAAGATGTAAGGGCAACACAAATCACTGCCTTTGCATATGAGCATAAAACAACATGCAAAGGTAGACATTTTTGCCACTCTTGCATGTGAAAGAAAAAATAACATGTAAGGTTGGAAAAAAATTCCACTCTTTCATGTAAACCAGAAACACTAACTCCTTAAAATTTATCAAAATCTTGATGTTTTGATTGCATCAAGACCACAACAAATTTCACATTTATTGAAAAATCATAATGAGGGAGGGTCATGACCTTTTCAAGAAGTTAGTTGACTATGCTCGAGATCAAGATAAACTTGTCTCAAATGATTAACTTAGATTGAAATGGACAAGTTTCATATGGGTTGTTCCAAAAATGAGAGTAGCTAATTTTGGGAACAATAGGTCCTTAACCACTTATATACTCTCATATAATATATTGTTCAATAACATACTAAAACCTTTTATAATATTTGAGAGGGTCTTAATCATAATCTTAAATACTACTATGAATGCATGTAATATGAAAACCTAACCATTCTACTAATAAACTTAGACTTTTTGTTTACACAATCCATATAATAGGTCCAATTGAAAATCATATAACTCAGCCTTATTATAATATAATATCCAAATCAAATTTTAAAGAGACTAAGTAACTCATATATGCCTATGAATGTTGTGAATTAAATTTTTTGTATAATATTTATAATTTCCTCATACAAGTATTCAAACAAACAAATTCTAAAACATATATACTCTCAACCAAATCAACATTCACCTTTTATATATAAATCTATTCATAAATACGAATACACATACCACTATTTATACTTCAACCCAACTAATTATCTACCATTGGCATCATTACCCAGTTCAAAGATTTATATGTTTATGGCTTGACAAAAATTAACCCCCAAGCCATATATATTAAATTGTGTATGATACATATTTTAATAATTGAAACTTAGTATACATCCTATCCAATACCCATAATTCATAAATCCATTCAAAACCAATACACATAGAATTTATTGAAAAACCTTAACCTTTATATATATATATATATATATATATATATATATATATATATATATATATATATATATATATATATATATATATATATATATATATATATATATATATATATATATATATATATATATAGATATGATATATATACGTATGTAGATATGTATATGTTTATGTATATGTATTACATATATACTTCAACCCAACTAATTATCTACCATTGGCATCATTACCCAGTTCAAAGATTTATATGTTTATGGCTTGACCAAAATTAACCCCAAAGCCATATATATTAAATTGTGTATGATACATATATTAATAATTGAAACTTAGTATACATCCTATCCAATACTCATAATTCATAAATCCATTCAAAACCAATACACATAGAATTTATTGGAAAGCCTTAACCTTTATGTGTGTGTGTGTGTGTGTGTGTGTGTGTGTGTGTGTGTGTGTGTGTGTGTGTGTGTGTGTGTGTGTGTGTGTGTGTGTGTGTGTGTTATACATATTTAGATATGTTTATGTTTATGTTTATGTATTACATACATACATACATATATATACATATCTACATACATATATATATCTGTGTGTATGTATATATATATATATATGTACATACACACATATATATATGTATATATATCTATGTATATATATATGCACATGCACATGCACATATACATATACATATACATATATATGTGTGTATATATATATGTATGTATGCATATATATGTGTATATATACATATACATATATATATGTATATATATGTATGTATGTATATATATATATATGTATATATGTATGTATGTATATAGATATATATATATATAGACATACATATATATACATACACATATATATACACATATACACACACACATATATACATATATACATATATATATACATATATACATATATATATATATATACATATATATATATATATATAAACATATGTATATACATATATATATATATATGTATATACATATGTATATATATGTATGTATATATATATATACATATATACATATATATATATACATATATACATATATATGTATATATATATATATATATATACACATATATATATATATACATATACATATACATATACATATATATATGTATATATATGTACATACATACATACATACATACATATATATATATATATATATAGAGAGAGAGAGAGAGATAGAGAGATAGAGAGAGAGACAACAATTTTTATGAAAACCCATAGTATCCTTACCCAAACTCCAAGTTAGTTATATACACAATCAAATCCCTCATAACCAAAATAAAATTTTATCTTTGTTTGAGCATTAATGCTTTTATCCCCAAACTAGTTTGACAATTAAAAAAGAGTCCAAGAACCTTCCCATTGTAGTTATGAATGCCCATGTAATGAAATAATATTCGTATATATGTGTAGGGCTTAAAATTTTGGAAATCGATATTCACACAGAGTGTTTAAGATGCTGATGTAAACAACGTGAAAAACATCCATTTCTAATCAATCTATTTCAGGGTTACTGTGGGTTGGATGTAGGTTTATATGGATGGTTAAGGCATCCATAGGTGCCTAAATTAGCCCATAATTTTCATAATTTCAAAAATAGTTTAAACAATTAAACCCTTTATCATTTATTTTCCAAGATACATCAAGCTATAACACAGGACTTAAAGTACATAACTAACATGTAAAGATGATTATAATGCCAATGAAGTCAAAATTATTTTCCATTCTTATCTTGAATACCTTCCTCTCATTATTATTACTATTCACATATATTTCATGCCCTCATAGAGATCTCTCCACCTTCTTTTATTCTCCTACATGCCCTTACTCATCATAAAAATATCTCCCTTTTACTCGATAGACAAATAATGACTAAAACAATGGATGATGAGAATAAATCAATAGAAATACATTCCATTAGCATTTAATCATGCAAAATTATTTGAATTCCATAATGGTTTTGTTAAGAATGATTTTTGACTCGATTCAATGAAATATTAGATTCCTTAATCATCTCAAAAGTTTGAGTGATTAGTATAATAATAATAATTTTATGCATGCTTTTTGACCCTAGTTAATATCTATGCATGCAGACTTTATACAAAGTCTTAAAAATTTATAATTCCATAGAATGTTGACTAACCAATAAACTACATGACATAATGGCAAGGTAGATATGCTATATGACTTTAAAATACCATTGAAAATGTTACCAAATCATCCAATAATTAAACACAATGATGTCTATATAATTATTAAGAAATGAAGTCATCTATATCACTTTGCATAACATTGTGTTTATTGTATAAACACTAATCTTAAGAAAATAACATTAATTTAATTTTATCATGCCAACTTAGGGTCATTCATTAATACTTACAAGGAATTCTAATTCATTAATGTCTTATTATAGGTTTCTGAACCTATTATAAATGATAATAGTAAATTTATAAACATATGTAGTCACTATACAAACTGACTAAGCTAATTAATAAAATACATCTATTACTATAATAGAGAATTCAAACAAAGCATTATTTATACAAACACTCAGTTATAACCAAAAAAATTATAAGTAATGTTAAAACATGAACAAATTAATTCAAATAACTAAGCAATAACATCAAACATATTAATGCAGTAACACAACTAGATTAGTGAAATTATGTGATTAAAAAAACATGATCATCAAACAATAATAACATCAAAAAATACATACATAATAGCAACCAGAACATAATGCAATTGTCTAACTCAAAAAATAATCACAAACATGTTAATTTATTGTGGTGTGTACATGGGTTTCCAATTTTTTATCTTTGTCATACCTCAATGCTTACATCTACACCATTCTCTCCAATGATTCCCTCCCTTTGTCACACTTTTAGAGAGCAATCTATCCTGAATGTACCTCACAATAGTGAAGGTATTTATCCCAAAATATTGTGAAATAAATAAAATACTATTATATAAAGTAATCAAATAGGATCATAATGTATAGAATATAAAAATACAACTATCTCATAGAAAATTAATCTTGTTAATTCAGCAACATATAACTATCCCATAATCAACATATGGCATAAAGCTTAATTAAAAATTAGCTAATCAACTAACAACCATAAAAAATCCATAGATCAAAAGGTTATTTATCCTAGAAAGAAATTAGGTTGTGATAATATGAGAATAACCATGGTGCATTTTTGGCAAATGGAAACAATTTTTAACACCCATTCATAATATTCTATAGGTTTTATAGACTTGGCATCTAACAGTTTGATAATTTATTTCTGGCATGAGGTGGAAACTTTAGATGGAAATTTATGTTGTTTTTTTATTGGGTTTGGTATATAGGTATGTGATTATGTTATGCAAAATTATACTATGTTTGATACCTAGAATTTCCTCATTTTAACAAGGAAAAGTTTCAGAATATTTATCAAAGAATAAGCTAAAGTTATCATGCTTAGTCAGCATGAGTTCTCTAGATACTATTATAGGTCAAGGACATGAGGGTGTTAAATATTCTATTCTTATGGTTTATTAAATGAGTATAACATTTATATCTTTAAATGATATGGAGTGTTAGGAAGATAATAAATGGGATTGGTTTTTTGGGATCTATAGTATAAATTAAGTTATTAAAACATGGAGACTTTCATTTGAAATTCCTAATTTTATGATATTTTCAAGGAATTTGAGGTTATCTAGCATGGAGTAACTCAAGTAAGGATTAATCTCTTTATAGTGTGGGTAAAGGTCCATAGTATTCCATTTATACTTTAATATCAATGATTTTATTACCATGAAGATCATATTCAGAATGCACCTGGCATATATATGTTGCCTTGGCATTGAGGGTGATCTTAAGTGCAAGTGGAATTGTGGATGAAGGTTGATTAGATTTAATTGGATAGATAATAGGTGTATCTTCAAATATTTATTAGGGAGGGGATATGGTATATTGAATAGTTATGTATAAGGTATGTGTTATAGAGAGATTCACTAGGTTGGCTTTTGTGCTTAGTCATGCACTTAGCTATCAAACAATGTTTGTTTTAGACATGGTGGAGCTCGGTGCAAGCACAAAAAGGTCTAGCATAATACATTTAATAATTATATATTGGTCACACTAGTGTAACATAAGGCACAAGCCTTATGTACTCACCCAAAGTTTAACAGTGAAGGGACTGGGCTCATGTTGGGCTAGTTGTAACATTGCACAACTTGGGGTTCAAAGGGGCTTAGTTATGGACAAGATAGATTCAAGTGGCCTATCAGTGATAGACTATTATAGGGAATGTCACCAGGTTCAATTATTCTCAAGGACATAATCCTTAAGGTACAAGTCTATAAATGGCTAGACAAGGCTCTTAGTGGCATAAGCTAGGAGAATGGCTACCATATGGTCTTTTGGTTGTTTAAATAAGTAATGGAGATGGCTTGGGTTCAATGGCTCATCCTTCAAGGTAAAAATATAGGCATGGGTTGTATAATATTGGTGCATTATAATTCCCACACATAGTCTATTTTAGATGGGTTGAAGTCACTAGATGGAATAAGGATGCCATTAATGACTAGGGTTGAACCTCCATATCATAATATATTCACGTAAGGAACTAACTCATTACTATTATAAACTAATTCATAAGTATATTACTATGCTATCTAAACTTAAAAAATTAACACATTAATGTATTAACAACATTATACATTAATCTCATGGTTCATCATATACAGTTTAAGATACAAAAAAGAGCATAGCTCTATCTTATTACTACCCATGCCCAAGGGCTCACAGGTGAGTTTGGGCTACACATAAAAATGTCTAATCTATCTCATACAAAATGAAAATACTTAGGTTCACTCTCTATTTTTATAGAGCTTCAATTACTTGGTCATCTTTCCTTTGATCTTCAAATGTGATTCTTCTTTTATAGGTGTTTGGGCTTCTCCTGCTAGGTTAGATGGGTGCATGCCAAGTGATGAGTTATCACAAGTCCATTGACTATATTACACTACCTAGGCTAGATAAGCATAAAAAATATGCCAATATATCTCTAGGGTTGGTTCTATCTCACCTAATCCACTCTCTAACATCCATTCTTCTTGAGATGACACATACAAGTCCTAGTAGGGATATCCTCTAAAAGTTGATGGAATGAAACTGCTTTCCAATTGGTGTAAGATCCTTAGGGACTCCTCTAGATGGAAATAAAATTCAAAAAATGATATAAACCACTCCAAAGGTTTCCTCTTACTAAGATAGGTAATGTTTGTTTGGTCCACATGATTATCATAAAAGGTAGCCTAACATTACCCCATACAAAATTGTTAGTCTACCTTAGAGTATTATTTTCGCACCTTAGGTATGTAAAAATTAGGTGCGCCCTACCCTAAGTATAAATTAAATTTTTTTAAACATTGGATAGTACACTTAATTTCATCAATGGTGCCATATACTTCTATGGATGCATCCTTGAGAGCAATAACATCTATGTTTTACAGCTCTTTCCTAAAGGATTCAAACCTTAGTTTTTCATGCATCACCCCACCATCCAAGATCTTCCCCTAATCACTATACTTCTTTTGGAAGGCATGGAAGACCACCTCCAAGTAATATTATTTTATCTTCAATTGGATTCTTAAGGATTTGACCTTATCCATTACTTAAACATGATCAATCTTGGTTGTCATGGAGTATTGGAACAATGCATCTTTTTCATCCTTTGCCTTCTTAAGGCATGCATCAATGATTATTGCCTAGTTGGAAATGTTGTAAAATATAGCATCCACTTCCTCTATTCCATCTTCATGTTTGGAAAAGAGGTCTTTAACCACATCCAACTTCTTATTCAACTCCTTTCTTAGGGTCTCATAGAGGTATTCTTTTTCCTTGAGCACTGAACTTATTCTAGGGAGCATCTACTTCACAAATGCATAGTCTTGCTCAACTTCACTTTTATTTGAAGTACCCACACCATCCAAGAGGGATGGATCCACCTCTTATAATCACTCAATTAACCACTTGAGCTTAATATGTGTTGCCTTAAGCTCTTTCTTAGCTTTTTTTGTTGCCTTCTTTTAGCTATATGTGTGAGCATCATTTATGATGTTCTTATGCACTACTTAATATTCCATCTTGATTAGAGCATTGGTCGAGTGCATTAGGTTTATATTTCAAGGATTGAGGAGTTGATATCCATTCCCTTATTCTATCTTATTAGCACTCCATATCACTTTGGTTGAAACCTTAGATTTGGGCCTGTCTATGTAATAACCTAGTGTCGAAGAAACTTGACAGAATGTTAGGTTTATGGTAGTATTTAGATTTATGAATTACATCAGGTAGAAGTCCTCATCCTATTTTAAGTCCTAATGTACAATTTTCTTATTTCATAAATCATATTATTCATCCTCTCCTAAATTTTCTTCCTCATTGACACTAGTGCTCATGTTAGTGCCTTCTTCTTTGACTTTTTCCTCTTCTTCTTCTCCCTCTTCTTATTATTATATTTATTTATAAATAATCTCACCACCATGTTATTCCTAAAGGGATTATTCTATGGTATTTTCCCATTCATCCATTTTTTCTTGTAGTGGATCATAGTACAAATTTGTATTGTGCCATCTTTCTATTCTTCTCATCCTAACAGGGCCTCAGCCTCCCTCTCTATTTGCTTCTCCAAGGTGCCAATATCACCTTATTTATCTCTAGGAACCCATTATGAAATAGGGTGAACCTATTATGAAATATGTTGTACTATACTAGTGGGGTGCTTGGAATCTTTTCTAGTGTTTTCTCTTTATTTGGTCCCATGTTTGTGGTAACCTTCTCTCTCTCTTTCAACATCCTAGCCCTTTCTACCTAGGTTTATTCTTCCTCCCTTTATTTTTTCCTAGCCTTTTATTCCTTGGAATTTCTTTTTACCTCTTCCTTCTTGGCCATTTCCTTTTTGGCCTTCCTTTGAGAAGCTTCCAGCTTATACTTCTTTTCTCTAGCCTCTATTTCCTTGGCCTCTAGCCAATTGATCTTTGCTTAGGACATAACTTTGGCTTTCATCTCCTCACACCTATAGTGAAATTTTAACATCATGTCAATATACACTTGGTCAAGGCCCATGTCCTTCCATTGGCACTAAAGTTCCTCTTCTCTAAGTGTACCTGATTGGGTTGCCTCCTTAGGTTCCTTTCCCTTTTCTCCTTCCTATCTTCCTGCTTCCATTAGCACCTTATCTTATTCCTCTTTTTTTTTCTCTTTAGCTTCCACCATATCAATTAATTCATCCAACGCCCCTACCTTTGTCATTTATTCTTTTTTATCATGCAGCTCTTATATCCTATATATTTTGGCTTTACTAAATTTGAGTTTCCTTAGTCTCCACTATCATTTCTCTAGCTTAGTATAAGGTGGTGGGGAGGGGGTCCCTTCACTTGATCATGATTCAACATCCTTGGGCATGATGTACATCCATATCACACCTTCTTATTATAACTCCTCCTCTAGCTCCTCTTTTACATCAGAGAGAACTATCTTGGTCATCAAGATCTAGGCATTCCCCTTCTTCTTCATTATGTCATGATTGGTCTTTGACCTAAACTCTATGTACTTATTGAAAGATCACAAGGAGGATGCCTCTTTTTTTAAGGTTATTTTGAGCTTCAAGCACTCCTATATCTCATCTAGATTTTCCCCTCTCTTCTTCTAGGGAAGATTTTTCTTCTCAATAGGTGTTGGGGTTCCTTCCTCCCTGATCTAGATTAGGGGGTCATTTTTTTGCTCAGTGCTTGACCTGATGCAAGAGTCCTTCTTCCTTATCTTCATCTCATAGTAAAGTCTATGGATGAAGCCAACGATCATCACCTATTAAATTAGATTGGTGTATATTGGATTGAAGGTATATTTTTCATCTTTTGTCATTCTTCCATCCACATGAGGAAACATGTGCCTCAACTTCCTTCTTTCTACATCCAGTTCATTAACTAGAATTTCCATCCACTACACATGCATGATCCTATGAACCACATCCCTAAAGTATTATACTGAGAAGGTAAAAGGGAGATTCAACCATCTCAACCTATTCCCATATTTTAGTGCCAAGTTCATGATGAAATAGTGTTACATCATAGCAAAAGTTACCATCCCAAACATACTTTGGGGAAGCTTGTGGGGAATGCACCAATCTAGTCCAAAGGATTTGATGTTCTTCTCACACTATCACATTATGTGTATCTTATAATTGGGGATAAAGGTGGTGGGGATAGCATAATATTTACACTTATACACTAGGGATTTATGGTGTTTTGGGAACACCCATAGATTATCTTCACTACTATCTAAGATCTTGATCTCCTCCATCATATTCAAGATGAGATTAGAACCCATCCTAAAGGTCACCTTAGCATTGTGTCATTCCAACACATCCTTGATCAATGCTTCTAAAATGAACTACTATTAAATTATATGCCTTATTCCATATGATATGTAATGTAGAGGTATGACTTAGACACATTTATCCACTAGCCACCAAGACATAACTTGGAGATCACAAGGCATGTTATTTCCTTTTTACCAAGATCCTCACACTTGAAAATTGGGAATAAAAATCCCCCCTTGAATTATTTGAGCAGCTTCAAGATGTGCTCCATTTATCTTTCATCATTCATATACTAATAGATTTCTCTACCAGTGTTTGGGAGCTTGGTTATCCTTTTTGATCATTGATGTAAATATCTTCATGCATATACCCACAAAGTATGTGTGGTCCTCATGGAATCATGAGAGAAGGGATTGGACAAGTTCCTCTAGATTTTTAAAGGATGGAAAATCTACAGCTACGTTACACCAGTAGCTTTTGACTTGTCTTGAATTGACATCAAACAAGGTGTTATCTTCTAAGGTCTTACACCCTGTATCCACCATCTAGTCTTGTACCAAGTCCTAGAAATGATTTGAACTCTAATGGTTAAACTCTTTTATTTGGTAGTTATGTGTGAAGGAGTGATAACTCTCCCCTACCTAAACTTTTGGGGGATATTGCATATACTAATATGACATCTTGGTTAGTACCTTAGTATAAATATCCATAATGCTAATTACCTAGATTAGCTATGCCTTAGTTTTGGGAGCTATCACTTCTTATAGAAACCTAAACCTTTTAAGTTCCTCTTATAACTCTATGGAGCTTGATTCCTTTCATTTATTTACCATCCTAAATTTACTTGTGTTGAATCTAGCTAGATATGGCTTGAGAAAACCTCTAATGGTGGTTGGCTCTTTTGTAGTTATACGATCTTCATATGTATGTTTAGATATGAGCTTTATTAGCCATTAATGGTGGCTTGGGTGACAGTTTCCTAGTTAAACTTGATTCTCTATGTAATCCTCTCTCTTCAATCCTTCACACTAGTCTTCACTATGAATGCACTCTTTATATCTGTACTTATATTCAATCTAGGTGCTTGGTTCACTCAGCTACTCACATTGATAGGGTTTTTATTCTTTAGCTCTATAGTTTCTTGCTAGGTTTTCACTAAGTCTTATATTTATCTTAAATTTGGTAACCTAAGCCAGTCTACCATTTAGCATTTTATACTGTTTACTTGTTAACTATCATTATTAATGCAGATGTAATGGTGTAGGTGCCTTGATTTCTTGCAAAACATGAAAAATCTATGAGATCTTCAAAAATATCTTATCGTATATGTATTAAATTCATATCTTTATGCCACCACTATAACCCCATTGAATGATCCTAATAATTTTTTTGGTGATGTGATGTGTGGTTCAAATGGTCACTTGTCACTCTTTTCTAGGTCAATGCTAACAATCTTAGATGACTTATTTCTATACATGTATCATTTGGTGTGACCTTTGCCTTCCTTATGATAACCTAGGCATTGTGCCCCACATGTGTATGATTTAGCCTCATTAGTTCCACTATCTTATATTTTCACTCTTATTTTGATCATGTTTATTTATCTTGGTTGATTTTTTGTGCATCATCTTGCTTCAGCTTATCCTACCCCATACAAATGCCTTTCACTATCCCTCTAGCACTTTGTTTCTCTTAAGGTTCTCCTACATACTATTAGATTATCATATTTAATCTACCTTTTAGGTATCTAGCACCGAATCAATTGATGTACCTTCTTATAATTTTGGCACAAAATTAGCACCATAGTAGTTTATTCTTAGGCCAAGGCACCTTCACTATTCCTCTTGTGCACCTATCTCTTTTGCTACTTCTACTTGTGCCTAGTAAGCTTCATACACCTACTACTTAAATATTTGGCCTTATACGCTAAGAGGGTGTAAGGGCTCAACTCACTAGATTGAAATTATGCATGAAGTGTTAACACATAAGTTCTTGTCACTATCATGTGTTGCTCATTGCCTTTATACACTATATAAGTGTTGACGCAAGAAATTACACCTGCTGGTAGGAAAATAGGTTCCTACCTTCTCCTCACAACATGGAAACTCCTCTCTCACCTATGGGATAGAAAAGCTAGAGAGGAGAGTCTCTAGATAAGGTCTAGCTCCCTTTGATGCATCATGTTCATTCCAGTAAGTGCAAAATACAGATATAGATAGCTATAATAAAGGGGGGATGAAAAGGGAGAAGAAATGCATGGAAAACAAACTACCTACTCTAAAAGAGGTGATGCACCAAAATAAAGGTTGACCTTCACACATCCACTCTCAGAATCAGAAAAATGCATACATACACTATGCACTTGGTAGGACCAGGCTACTAAAACTGGCAAGGAGGCTTTCATGAAGGCACAAGAGATAGAAAATCATTGAGGCACTATGGAATGCACACTATAAGTAACTCCTATTTGTTTTGGTCTATTCAAATGTTAGCTCTTTTCCTTTCAGCTGCAACAATGGCACCTTATAGATAATAGGTCTACTGGTGTTAAACCTGTGAGAGCATCAAAAGACAATGACTGGACACAAGCCAATATTCAATGCATACATAGAAATGTCTATCCAAATGGAGGTCAAAAAACTACATTTTGTATTGATCTAGGTGAAATTTTGTAGAGCTATGCCCTTTACAAATATGGAAGATTATTTTTTAATAATGAGAAGTTTGTGATATATAGGAGAAAAGCAAGAAGAGAACTTGGCACTTCTCTTAGCAAGTTGTAAGTCGTGTCCCTCATTGGGAAGAGGAAACACTGCAGTCAATGTCATCATTATAGAAGAAAATTGCTAGAACCATGCCATGTGGTCACCCAATCTTGACTTTGGTGATCGCGTCATCAATGTGAAAGCACAGGCCTACACCCTTTTCTTGTAAGTAGACTACAATTTCTGTCAAATTCTATGGTTTGTCCCATTTCTAAATGCTTGGGCCATGCCTTTGTTGTTCATGCCATTAGGAAATAAATTTCCTTGTCTATGCCACTTGGATGGACTTGTCATCTTTGCACCATGTCATTTCTCCTTGCTTGTCATCTAGAATTGTCTTCTTCTGCATCTTTGTCTTTTCTGGCCGCTTTCCCCTTTAGGTGAACTCCTTGGTGGGTCACTACATTCTAGCTCCTTCTAGTTAGCACTTTCCATTTTAAAGCAAACAACTACTTTATTTTGCTAAATTTGACATCCACACGGCCATCATGTTTTGAACACCAATGACTATTTCACTTGATTAAGCTTGACGGCCATGCAGACATCATCGGATCCTTCACCGGCTTTGGGCCTTCTTGATTCCTCCATGAGCATCTTCCTTTGTTATTTTCCCTTTGGTCCTTCCAAAAAGTCCTTTGTATTTGGGCCAGAAGTCTCCCACAAGGGCACCTACCCTTCGGGGTCCTTTGGCAAGTCCATTTTGTGCTTTAGACTTTTCCCCAAGATCCTCGTAGACAAATTGTCTGTGGACAATTTTCTCAGGCCAATTTCCTTGGGTCTTTTGACTATGGCTTTCCACTTTGTATTTCTGCAAACTTTTGTTCATAAACAACTTCCCATGGACAAAAAGTTTGTGGAAATTTGTCCGTCTAGCCCTTTGCTTTTATGGAATTGCACCTAAATTCCTTTGGACTTTTTGTCTGAAGGAATTCCTTCAGACAAAAAGTCTAAAGGAATTTTGGACTATCTTTTAAAAACATAAGCTTTGAACTGAACTTACTTTGAACTGAAACAATGCCCAGGTTCCTTTTCTTTATTGTGCTTACCCTTTGAAAGGGCTCTTTTGACCATTGATTGCCCTTCAGCCAAGGGAAATCCTTTGAACCGAACCCGTTGAACCAAAATTGGTTCAACGGTTCAAGGTTCAAAGGAGTGCACCGATGAACCAAAGGCCGATGAACTTTTTGCTTGAACCAAGCGTTGAACTCCTTGCTTTAAACCAGGCCCGTTGAATGAAAAAATAGTTCAACAATTTGGTTTAACCATTATTGAACTGAAATGCTAAACTGAGCGGCCGAACCAAACACGAACTTGCAAACCCAAAATGACTAGTTTGAAAAAAATAGGGAGGAAGTTGGCCACAATTTTGCAAGGGGCAAAAATTGGTCAACAAATGGTGACTCACAGGGGAAGCATGCCTGCTATGCTTAGGACCCAGTTGCCTTGCAATCCATTAGGTGAAGAGTCAGATGGTAACTTTGAAGAGAGTTCACAACAGCCTTGAGAGATCCCAAAATCACACCTGAAGCCTTTACCCCCACATGCAAAGGGAAACACACAAGGATAAAAACAACTAACTATGCAAAATACACTTAGGGAAAGTAGGGGAAGAAACTGAAACAAACTATTATGTATAGCTAACAAGGCATTTTTTGATTCCCTCCTAGATCAAATTAAAAACTTCTTAAGTCTCCTCCCTAGTAAGAAGACTTATGGTGCCAGGGAAGTAGCTGAATGGAAAAGAGAATTGGTGACTTGCTCTTTTTACCTATCACCTGAGTTAGCTAGTATTTGAGTGGAGATTCAAACATGATTCCAATGTATATGTACTCTATTTGTTCTTAGAAGCTTGCCTCTTGCTGGTCCTTCATATTGGTGCTCTTTACCAAGAAACCAATTGCTGCTGGCTCATCACCAGAAGCCTCCTGATATGCATCATTGACTGGCTCATTCTCCTTTGCCTCATGCTCAGGTTCCACTATATGACCATCCTTCTTGATGATTTTAGAGAAAGTGTCCTCAAATTCACCAACCTCTTGAAGGGATAAATATGAAGAACTACCACCTCCTTACATGCTTGTTTGAAACCCAATGCTGCCTTCTTCATTTTTAACTAGCTCACAACATGCCTGGAGAGTAGCACAGCCTGCCTTAATGCCTTCAAATGAATTATTCAAAACATGAAGAAGAGATTTTCCATGCTCCTCCACATCACTTTGCTTGATTTCCTCCTTAGTTACAATCATGAATTCTCCCTGGTCAGTCATAAACTAATCATAATCCATATCAAGAAAGGCCTAGTAGCTTTCTTAGAGGTGTATGGGTGGAATGCATTCAGACATAGAATCTATCATTTGATCTGAAACATCCATCACATGTTCACTGAGGAGACCTACTCTGGACTCCAATTTTGTAATTCACCTATCCAAATCTTCCTAGAAAAGCCTTTCCCAGATGTCACAATCATTATCAGGGGCAGGAGTAGCCTCTTCTTCTTCAAGAGTTAGATTGAAACCTTCCCCCTCCAGCTCCTTGCTTGTCCAAGATTCAACTATTTGCTTCCAGCTCGTGGTCCTAGGATTGGACTCTTGCTTTTGTGAGCAGGCAGTAACTTTATCATTTTGAAGGTCTTGGGCTAGTTTATGATGCTCCTCCTTCCAGCTTGGAATTTGGAGATCATGTTTAAAGACCTAAGGAGGTTAGGGAATAATTGGGAGGATCTGCTCATGCATAGGGAAAGCTATCTAAAGAGAGGCGTGCTGAAAAGCTAGGTACATAGGATTGAGGGCAGGACTGATTGATGCATTGGATGAGCCAAAATGAGCAAGCACCATCTGGTAGAAAGGATTTGGCACACAAGGGAGAGCCTTTTCTAAAATAGGAGAGGGCAGACCTCAAGCCATAACTTCTTGATTTTTGTCCCTCCACTTCATCAGCACTTCATCAATATTGAAATTAGCTTGTGGATTGGTGAAAGGGATACCTTTTGCCATTGGCTGGTCTGTAGCATCTGAAAGCTCCACCTCTTTTTTGCCCAACAGTCTCATCTTCTTCTCAAGTTTCTCAATCCACTTGGATAGGGCATCCTCATTTTGCATTTCTTCATTTTGCACGATATCTTTCTCTTCTTTGTTGTTTCATGACTCGACCACTCTATATCAGCTCAAGCAATTCAGACTAGGCATTTCCTTTGGGGTTGATGGGGCCTCAATATGAGAGGACAATGAAGATTTTGATTCCACTTCCCCTATTACTAGAATGGACTGTTACATCTGAAGGTTTTCCAATTTGATCTATTTATCAAGATTAGCCTTAAACACAAGATTCACTGTTTCAAAATTCTCCTCAACATGATTGGGGAATGGACTTTGACAAGCTCAACTAGGCTCAAGAACAGGGGATGTATATGATTGATATGATGCTTTTGGTAGTGAGTATCTAAGTTGATAGACTTGGTAAGGCTGCCTCTCATGTACACTTAGCTTCTCATCCACAGATGCAATTAAACCACTCACATCCAGCATCTCATTTGAAAGCCTGTGCCAATTTGCTCTTTCAATAGGAGCCCATTCTTTCTTAACCTAATCCAATGCATTCCTCACTTGATGGATGATATGATCAATAATTTCTTGGCTATACCCCTTTCTAGTGTTAATATCAATTACATATTTGTTATATCCCAACAGTGCTCACTTGAAGGCAAAAACTGGTTGATTAGCGAAAAGATTGGGTTGAGTGGGAGAAGTGACATACTAAGAAGACTGATCACAAGGGTGATATAGCTCATAGCATGGTTGAGACTGGCCATATTGGGCATGATAAAGATCACCATAATGCTGGTAAGGATCATAACCATGCTAGCCAAAAAAAATAGAGTCCATAGCTTAAAATGATGGAATTTACACATACCAGAAAATGTGCTTCTTGATGGTGCCAGGCTGCTTAACTAGTGGATATAACTCAGAGTCGTTAGATGCTGAATAAACTCAATTTGTTATAATAGGACCAACATCGATCCTAAAACTCTACTACATTATCAAACTTGATGTCCCACTGGGCATGCCAAAACTATTGATGCATGAAATTGCACCCGGTGTTAGGAAAATAGGTTCATGCCTTCTCCTCACAACATGGAAACTCCTCTCTCTCCTGTGGGATAGAAAATCTGGAGAGGAGAGTCTTTAGATAAGGGCTATCTCCCTTTGATGCATCATGTTCATTCTAGCAAGTGCAAAATATAGATATAGATAGCTATAATAAAGGGGGGATGAAAAGGGAGAAGAAATGCATGGAAAAAAACTACCTACTCTAAAAGAGGTGATGCACCAAAATAAAGGTTGACCTTCACACATCCACTCTTAGAATCAGACAAATGAATACATACACTATGCACTTGGCAGAAGGACTAGTCTACTAAAACTGATAGGGAGGCTTTCATGAAGGCACAGGAGATAGAAAATCACTAAGGCACTATGGAATGCACACTATAAGTAACTCCTGTCTATTTTGGTCTTTTCAAATGTCAACTCTTTTCCTTTCAGCTAAAATAATAGCACCTTGTAGATAGAAAGTCTACTGGTATTGAACCTATGAGAGTATCAAAAGACAATGACTAGACACAAGCCAACATTCAACGCATGCACAAAAATGTCTATCCAAATGGAGGTCAAAAAACTACATTTTGTATTGATCCAAGTGAAATTTTGTAGAGCTACACCCTTTAAAAATGTAGAAGATTCTTTTTTAATAATGAGAAGTTTGTGATATATAAGAGAAAAGCAAGAAGAGAACTTGGCACTTATTTTGGCAAGTTCCAAGTTGTGTTCCTCATTGGGAAGAGGAAACACTACAGTTGATGTCATAATTATAAAAGAAACCTATTGGAACCATGCCGTGTGGTTGCCCAATCTTGACTTTGGCATTTGAGTCATCAATGTGAAAGCGCAAGCCTACGCCCTTTTCCTGCAAGTAGACTACAATTTCTGTCAAATTCTACGGTTTGTCCCCTTTCTAAATGCTTGGGCCATGTCTTTGTTGTTCACACCATTAGGCAATAAATTGCCTTGTCTATGCCACTTAGATGGCCTTGTCATCTCTACACCATGTCATTTCTCCTTGCTTGTCATCTAGAATTGTCTTCTTCTGCATCTTTGTCTTTTTTGGCCACTTGCCCCTTTAGGCAAACTCCTTGGTGGGTCACTACATTCTGGCTCCTTCTAGTTAGCGCTTTACATTTGAAAGCAAACAGCTACTTCATTTTGCTAAATTTGACATCCACATGGCCATCATGTTTTGAATACCAATGGCTATTTCACTTGATTAAGCTTGATGGCCATACAGACGTCATCAAATCCTTCACTGGCTTTGGGCCTTCTTGATTCCTCCATGGGCATCTTCCTTTATTATTTTCCCTTCAGCCCTTCCAAAATGTCCTTTGTATTTGGGCCAAAAGTCTCCCACAAGGGCACCTACCCTTTGGGCTCCTTTGGTGAGTCCATTTGGTGCTTTAGACTTTTTCCTGGGCTCCCCGCGGACAAATTATTTGTAGACAATTTTCTCGAGTCAATTTCCCTGGGTCTTTTGACTGTGGCTTTCTGCTTTGTATTTCTGCAAACTTTTGTCCATGGAAAATTTCCCGCAGACAAAAAGTCTACAAAAATTTGTTTAACCAGCCCTTTGATTTTGTGGAAGTGCACCCAAATTCCTTCAGACTTTTTGTCTAAAGGAATTCCTTCGAGCAAAAAGTCTGAAGGAATTTGGGACTGTCTTTTAAAAACATAAGCTTTAAACCAAACTTATTTTGAATTGAAATGTTTCCCAAGTTCCTTTTCTTTGTTGTGCCTACCTTTGAAAGGGCTCTTTTGACAATTGACTACCCTTCGGCCAAGGGCAGTCCTTTAAACTAAACCTGTTGAACCAAAATTGGTTCAATGGTTCAAGGTTCAATGGAGCGCACCGATGAACCAAAGGCTGATGAACTTTTTTCTTGAACCAAGCTTTAAACTCCTTACTTTGAACTAGGCCTGTTGAACCAAAAATTGGTTTAATGGTTTGGTTTAACCATTATTGAACTAAAAGGCTGAACTGAGCAGCTGAACCAAACATGAACTTGCAAACCCGAAATGAATGGTTTGAAACAAATAGGGAGGAAGTTGACCACAATTTTCCAAGGAGCAAAAATTCGTCAACAACAAGGAAAAAAATAAAACCAAGAAAAAGATGGTTTGGTTTACACCAAACTTTATTCTGGTCAGCTTAACTCAAACTGACTAGTGACTAAGAATTAGAAGTTTTGATGGCATAAGCACCAACCTACTAGCTATATGGCTTTAGTTGGTTGCCATTGAAATTCCTAGGGATTATTTCACTATACAACCTAGTCAACTTACATGTACCTATTTCCAAGATGTGGTGGATGATGTAGGGGCCATCTATCATATTTGCAACTTTATTGAGTTATTTAAGTACTTAGAATCATAGAGCAACACCAATGCTCCTTCAATAATCTCCTTGTGCTTGATATGCTTGTCATGCTAGCTCTTCTAGTTTGCCTTTTCAATCTATTGACTCCACTTGGCTTGGGTATGCTTCTTATCCAAGTGCTCCAATTATTCCAACCTTGCATTTAAATATTATTGGTCATCTAACCAACGATTTCATGTAATTCATAAGGAAGGAACCACGAACTCTATGTGTAAAACTACTTTAGTGCTAAAAACTAGTTGAAATGATGTAGCCTTATTTAGGTACTTGTAGGTCATGTGGTTTACCCATAATAATGTTAATACATAATCATCCCAATCCTTGTGAATAACATCGCATATCTTCATGAAGCACATTCCTAAAATCTTGTTCAAGGATTCAATTGTGTTTTTGGATTAGGGATGATAGGGGTGGTCTTGTGGTGTACCACCATGTACTCAATGAGAAGTATACACATAATTTTATTGATGAAATGAGTGCCTCTATTACTAGTCAGACTCAATAAACACCCATATTAGCTGATGATGTTCTCCCATAAAAAGTGTGTAGTTTTTATAGTTGTGCAGTCTTTGGCTGGTATGGCTTCAACCCACTTGGTGAAATAGTCAATGTTACAAAAATATACTTGGAACCTGTGTACCATGTTGAAATAGTGATTGTCCCAACAAATTAAATGGCCCAATTTTTAAATGGTTCCTAGGTAATAATAGGTATGACGGGCATCACATCCCAATGATTAGGCTCTTTGGTATGCTAGCATACATAACATGCCTTAGAATAATCCTTTGCATATTAGAATAGGCTTGGATACCACAAGCTTGACTAAAATACCTTATGTGTCATTGCATCTCTAGCATAATGGCCTCTTGTTATCCCTTCATGTGCTTTTTATAGGATGGAGTCCCACACATGTTCCAAAACACACTAGTGTAAGACTTCATCCCTACTTAGTTTTTATAACTCCTCCTCATTAAGATAGAAGGGGGAGGTATAGACCACAAGTTTTTTTCCTTAGTTAATAAGGTCTGGTGTGCAATCATAGATTATAGGAGAGTAGAAATCTCAGCTAAGTCTTTAGGGACATGTCAAACTTGATATAGTTGTGCATCTAGCATGTCATCCTCAATTACCACTACCATGTCACTAAAGCTAATTCAAGATAAATGGTCTAGCCCCAATTTTTGCTTCTCAAGTTTAACTATAGTGGAGAATTAGAACTCTTATAAGAGAACAATCCATCTGCATATGCACCCGTGTAAAATAGGCTTGTTTATATGGTACTTAAACACATCATGATCTGTGAAAAATATGAATGGGGCTGATAATAGGTATTTCCTAAATTTTTATAAGGCATAGGCCATTTTTATCACCTCATACTTTATGGTGGTGTAATTTTGCTCTACCTATGCCAATTTACTACTTACAAAGGAGATGGGGTGATCCATCTTGCCTTCACCTAGTTATACTAATATGGCACCAATTACAGAGATTGTTGCATCGATGTGGACATGGAATGGAGCAATCTAATTTGTAGATTATAAAATTAGCATGTTATCCAACTTTAGCTTCAATGTTTCTAATGTCTCTTCTTACACCTCACCCAAGTAGAATGGTTCATCCTTATCTAAGAGATCCTCTAGAGGTGCTACAATATTGGTATAGCTTGGAATAAACTTCTTGTAGTAGCCATAATGGCCTAGAAAGGCATGAACATCCTTCTATGTTTGGGGAGTCTAGAGCTAGATTATAATTGCTATCTTCACCAAATCAATAAGAAAACCATTCTTGTAGAAGATGTGCCTAAGAAATGTCCCAAATGGAGTTGAAAAAATGCACTTATTTAGATTCAAAGAGATATGGAGTTATCTACACCTCTCAAACATGAGGTGTAGATTGTCATAGTGGTCTTTTACAAGATCATACACATTCCAATCATTGAGGTACACTTGGAGGAACTTATGGATAAAGTATCTAAAAGTAGTGATTACTACATTGGAGAATATGGTTGGTGCATTATTGAGTCCAAAAGGTATCAAATTGTAATTGAAACAAGTCCATTTAAGTACAAAGGATGTTTTGGGCTTATCCTTTTCCTAAATCTATACATGATGGTAGCCTAAAAATCCATCAGTGAAAGTGTAGATTTCATAGCCTATGACTCTATCTAGGACCTCATCAATGAATGGGATCAAGAATGGATCATTAATGCAAGCAGTTTTCAACATCTTATAATTGATGTAAATCTATATGCATCCATCCTTATTGATGTTGATGACTATGAAGCTCACCCATTCAAATTCTTTTAGTAGGTAGATGATGTTAGCTATCAGTATTCCATCAATCTTTATTTTCACCTTGGCAGAAATATTAGGATTCATCTAATATGGGTGCTTCTTGATTGGCCTCATGCCATCCACTAGTTTAATGCTCATTTTACCAAGGGATGGGTGGGTACCTTTCATGTCTCTATAGTTTTACATGAACAAGTCCTAAACTTCCTTCAAGATTTATACAATTCACACCATCTCTACCTCAGACTAATAAGTACTTATAGTGGTAATCTTTAGCTAACCCCCCGCATTGATGTTTACTTTAGTGGTCTTGAGTGGCGCATGGTAGGTTTCACTCATCTCTTGATGAGAATCCTCAAATTGCCTTCTCCTCTTAGTTGTTTCAATTTGAATATGCATTGGATCATCTTCATCTATGGCATTGTCATCCACAAAGTGCACAAGTCTTTATTGTCCTATTAATGCCTTCTAATTGTGCTCTTTCTAAGTCTTGTCATCTTCTTTGTTGGAGTCACTATTGAGCACCATATCTTCAAAGAATGTTAGGAGTGCTAGTCCTTTCTCCCTAAACATTTCCATAAAGCACTCTTCTAGGATGGTAATGTCCTAAAAAATTGCCCTATGGATGACTTACAGTGGCTCCAATAGCTCTAAGATTTGCAATGAAAAGGAGAAGGTGTGAATGAACCTTTCTTTGAGTATATTCTATTTTTAAGGTCCATGAAAATTCATGCATTGACAAGAATTTTCACATGTTCTCACTGTAGATATTCCAAGTTTCTTCACACAACCATACATGCATGATTGATTTTGAAGCACATGAGTAGGTGGGTATGTCTAAGTCTTCATTACTTTTAGCAAACCTAGTAAATATGGTTGCCTTTAAATCCTACCAAATTGGAAAGTTAGGTCTTTATACTCCCCACTATTGAGTATTAGTGTACCTCAAGGTATACACTAGTGTGCATGTTTGATCTACCTCCTTAGTAATGCAAGCTTAAATGTTGTGGATATACATTTCTAAAGGTTGGCGCCTTTATTAATTTGGGAGAATTGCAAGCTTCACTTTACTTAGCCAAAAAACCCTTTTATTCACTTTCCTGGCATTAAGAACCCATTTCTTCTTGGGGTACTCAATCTTCACCAACCTTATCCTACCTATCCTTGGTTCAACTACACATACTAGGTGGCACCTTAATACAATAAATTCATAGGCCTTCTTGATCCATCACTCATAAACTACATCAGTTATATCAAAGGTTGATTATCTGTCTTCCCATTCAAGCATGCCTTGGTCATTAGGGTTGATATTCTTGGCACCTTACATTGTGATGTTATAAGTTTGGTTGATCTCATCCTCAAGATTAACACTCTCCACATATGGGGGCACTTGATCAATCGATAGAGGGATTACCACCCTTTCCTTGTCATTCTCAAAATCCATGTAGCAATTATTAAATCACATGTTTGAATTATTAGTATAACACCGTGGCCTTCCCAAGAGTGTTGGATAGTTGTCTTGCATTGCAAACTCAATGAACTCAAAGTTGGCTTAGAACTTGGTGCCCATGATATCTATAATGGTGCCATTCAAGATCCTAACAGGCTACACTTAGGTTTTATTAGCCATTAAAAACATGTGAGGTGAAGGCCTTAAGGCTGGCTTTCGCATCTTTTCCTAGGTGGTCTAGGTTAGAATATTAACCTTTAAACCTATATCAACTAGTACTTCACAAACTAACCATCCATTGATGGAGGTATCAATCAATAGGTTTTAGTCATACTCCATGTTTTGAGTATGCCTTACTTTAAATGCCTACTCCATAAATGATTTAGAAAAATAAATCATTGGAGGCATAGCCTCTACTTCTATCTTCTTCCTTATGTGCTTTAATAATAAATATTTCAATAAAGGCAACATTCCTTTAGTTTATTAGAGGTGTAGGATCTCAATCAACTCCTATACTTCAGCCTCATAGTTGTCTTATCTTTTGCATGATGTGGTGGCTTATGCCTCTAGATCCTTGGCTAACTAAATTTTTCCCTAAAAATTATGTATCATGCTCATGGATTATTATAGGACATCCTTCTATCATGTAAGGTTAGGATAGGGTGAATATTTTGGCTGAAGACATATTATGTACTCAGTGTAGATTGACTTTTATACTCCAAGCATAGTTCTTATTTTGGCACAATAGGTAGTTGAGTAGTAAAACAACTTCAAGTCATGTCATACACGTTATATGGATACTTATAAGTCTGTTGTGGCTTGGGATCCCACATTTCCTCTTTGGACTCATGCCTCACCATTGATTCACCTCTATCTACACCAAGATAACCTTGATAAAAAATTTGTACAAGTTTGAGCATTCCTCGATAGGATGTGGTCCTGAATAATACTCACACATTAGGTGCATGGGGTAGTTGTGTTGATAATGCTTACTCGACCAACACTTTTAACATGAACATGGTGGGAATATTCTTCCACCACATCCTCCTCCTTTCCAACATGTTCCCTGCTTATTCCCATAACCCATATTTTACTAACCATAGCCTTTATTGCCTTGACCTAGCTGACCATTAGCTAATGTTGTTACCTACCTCATGCCTCTTTCCATGTTTTGGTGCATCTCATTGATGACATAATAATCTACTATTGAGTGCATATAAGAATCACACATCTTTTAAAAAATTATGGTGTTTACTTGACTAACATGTTATAGCAAAGGGAAATTTTTAGAGTCATACAACCCATGACACACCTTAGAGTTGAGAAATAGGACATAGACATTTATCTATGAGAAATTATTCTTATTATTCCCTGCTATCTCATATTTGGTGCATATTAACCACTATGAGTGTCATGCTCTAAACAAGTAGTCATATTCTGTAATTAAGAGGCCATTGATATGATTTGTGCCTCTATGAGTGGGTTGATCCCTATTCAGCACTACCTACTACCTACTACCTACTACTTTAGCCTAGAGTGAAGATTCAAGGATTTTAAAGGGGTCTATGAAGGTCTTCATGGATAACACTCATCTGAATGGTACTAGTAGGCCTCCAAAAAACTATTTTGCATGTTAGGAGGGGTGAATGTCATACTAAAGCTTAGAAATAAGATTTTTAAATTGTGCATCCTCTTAGGTAACCATTTGTTGATTTCCTTGAGCACCATAATGTTCTAATACTCAAATTCAAGGATATCAAACCCTTTCAAGAAGGCTTCCTTCAACAGATTTTTGATACTATCTATGAGCATGATAGAATAAGGTGTTCATGAATTAGTTTTACTTGCACTCAGGATAAGTGATGCATTGAGTGTGCTATTGAAATTAAAACTTAAACACATGCTCTATAACATTCTCTACACCATGATACTTGATCAAGTGCATTTCCATCTCATATTAGAATTGTTGAGGGCATGGTGTTGGGTTCTAAGGTGCTTATCACCCTTGTGTTTATCATGGAGGTGGCCCTCTATAACTCCAATTGTAGGTTAGGGTGTTGATCCTAGAATTTTTGGTTGTGATATCAAACTTGTCAGTGTAGTACTACTCACTTATGGCACCATTCCACTTCCTATGGAATATTACCCAGTTGATGTAGCTAACATCCTCTACATGAGAATTCTTGCACCTATGTTTATAGTTATTTGATTGACATTTGTTAAATTTTTTGTATCCTCTCTCATTTCCTAATAGGTAACCACTTAATAAATCATAAAATCTTGATCCCAATCTTTAATCCTATCAAATATGACATCAATAACAAGTTTAGTTACCATTCTTCTATCTTCTGATGGGGAATCTAGTGCATGAGCTTGCACTTTAGGTTTAAATGGGGTAGGTGCCTCTAGTGAATTCTCAAGAAACCCTTCTTATAAGAACCCATTTCATCTTATACCCAACTACTAAGTTCATTCTCATACTTCCTTTCTCTCTCTTCATGTTGTTGCAACTCAAGGGATCCTTCCCCATGTCCTTCTTTTTCATTACGGGTCCTTTCAAGACTTCCAAGTTATAGATCCTCTATCAACATATGCCTTTGTTTACTATAATTTAGAATTTAGAGCTCTTAGTTGTCAAGATATTTTTCCTCCTCCATCACACCTTACCTATGCTTCCCCTTCTCACCTTTTATACTTACCCATACACACAAATACTTTAGCCTTCCATTATTATGATTTTTATACTGTAATCCACCATAAGATTTTATAGTTTAGTGCTGATCCCTCTTATGAATGCACCCATTGGTTCATAAAGAAACTCATATTTTTTTTTTTTGGGCATGATAAGGTTGACATTGTGAAATCTAACACAGCTATTTAACATATCACTCCACCACTTGTCCACAACACACATCCAAACTTCATCTAAGCTCTCTATCCTCTCTACATGATCTATAGTCCACTTGATGAGTTGGTCATAGCTTTGATTTATATTAGTAGTGTAGTCAACTAGCCACTGATATACATGCTCAAGTAACTTACAAAAGAAAACCTCATATAAAGCATCATACAAGTTAGTTTGCAACCATTTTATTGGCTCCTACCCCTTACATTTGTGATTCTTCTATGTGAAACTATATTCCACTTATTATATCTTTCACTTGATGTTCTTAAGATATAATCTAAGCATCAATCTATTTTACCATTACATTAACTAAATTCAACATATGTCCTAGCAATAGGACCAAAATATTATATAAAAGTTCACTAGGTTGGATTTTGCATTTAGTCATGCGCTTAGCTATCAAACCAAGATAGTTCTAGACTTGGTGGAGTTAGGAATGAGCATAGTAAGGTCTGGTGGACAACATTTAATCAAATTATGGTGTTAGCATTATATTCACATAAGGTACAAGCATTGTACACTTACTTGAAGCACAATAGTGAAGGGGTCATGCCCATATTGGGTTAGTTTCAACATAGAACAACTTAGGGTTTAAAAGGGTTTAGTCATGTGAAAGATGGATTTAGGTGACCTAAAAACACTAGGATATTCATGGGAATTTCATTAGGTGTAAGTGTTCTTGATTACATAGGTCTTAAGGTACAAGTCCATAACTCACTAGGTAGGGATCTTAGAGGTACAAGTTGAGAGAATGGATATCATAGGGTCTTTTAGTTTCATAAATAAGTCATGGGGATGGCTTGGGTTTAATGGCTCATCCTTCAAAGTATCCCTCTAGGTTTGGGTCTTAGTGTCTTGGTGCATTTTGATTCCCACACTTAATTTATTTTATGTAGGCCAAAGTTAATAGATGGCACAAGGATGCCATTAGTGACTAGGTTTAAACTTCCATATCACAATATATTCATGTAAAGAACTAACTCATTACTAATACCAACTAAGTCATAAGTATATTACTCTAATATAAAAACTATAATAATTAACACATTAATGTATTAATGAAATTCTTCATTAATATCATAGTTCATCATATACAGTTCAAGATATAAAATAGATTACAAGTCTTTCTTATTACTACCCATGCCCAAGGGCTCATAGGCAAGCTTGGGCTACACATATGAATGTCTAATATATATCATGTAGAATTAAAATACTTATGTTTTATCTCTATTTCATTATAGCTTCACTACTTTGGTCACCTCTCCTTTAATCTTCAAATGTGAGTCTTCTTTTATAGGTGATTGGGCTTCTCCTACTAGGTTGGATGGTTGCATGCCAAGTGATGAGATGTCACGAGTCTATCGAATCCATTATGATATTTAAGTTAGATGAGCACATGAAATATGTTGATTTGTCCTTGAGGGGGTCAATTTCTCACCTACTCCACTCTCTGGCATTCATGCTTCTTGAGCCACTATGTATAAGTCATGGTAGGGATGTCCCTTGAAAGTTGTTACCACACAACTACCTACAAGCTAACACAAGATCCTTGGGGACTCCTCTAGCTAGTTCCAAAATGTACAAAAATGGATTAACCACTCCAAAGGTTGTCTCACATAAAGATAGGTCCTATTGTCACAATCCATGTAACTTCCATAAAAGGGGGCCCAATAGTATAGAAGGCTTCATAAGTTTTGAATTTTTAAGATGTAAGATTTGTTCACAAATCTAAGGGGTGTCAAGAAGTGGATACTTAAGTAGAGGTACATGGCCTTTAGGTTCTAATTTACTATCCATGGAAATGAAATGAACATATTTATTAAAATAATGTATTTTAGCTAAGGTTTTTTGATAGTGTATAACATCTAAGTATCTTGATTGAGCTTGGGCCATGATGTAGTTATCATCATAATTATGAGAGATAGTACATGCTTATGTATTTAGAGGATCATTAGAAGGAGATACACATATATCACTAAATTTATGAGATGATATGGTTAAAAGGTATTCAAAATACTTTGATATTCCATATTTATTATAGGTGAAGTCATCTTCTATGTAAGATGCTTCATGTGTATTGCATGGAGGAGGCATGTTAATAGTCTCATCCATTAGGGGAAATATGGGTTTTAAAAGGGCATTATAAGAATCTTATTTATTTAATATTTTTTCAAATATATTAATTATATAAAAAAAAATTCACTTAACCATATCAGTTAAGTGGGATCATTTTCACATTAAAAACTTCTTAAAACACTTCACTTAATTGATTTTTCCTTTTTTATTATCTTAATAAATTTTTTAGAAACATTTCACTTAATTACTTCTTTTCTTTTTTATTTTATTTTGTATAAATAATATTTTTTATATATTAGTTTATTTTTTCATGTACTAGGTCATTCCATTGGCACTCTCATCCCTTTCTCATCTATTCTTCAGAAAGTAATATTGGTAGAAGCTTGGCTTGGAAATTTAGGTCTTTAATAGTTGATATATGGAATCTATAGCACCTCCTTCCACTAACCCTCTATAAAATTTGATCCTTTTATGAAACATTTTGTCTATATTTATGTAGGTTCATATAAAATTTTGTGTATATTTATGTAGGTGCACAAGATTAACGATCCCATTGATGTGTATATTTACGAAATTTTTAAAATCATCGATCTTAAGAATTTCATTTGATATTTATACAGGTACACAAGAATAATGATCCTAATGATGTGTATATTTATGAATGTTTTAAATTAATCAATCCTAAGTGTTTAATTTTATATCTAGGAATATATAAACTTAGGCAACATACATCAATTTTAATAACATAAATCTTGTCGTGTAGGATGTGAGGTTGTAGATCCACCTAATCCTAGTCCTATCAATGACAAATTTTACATATGTCAGTGATGTTTCTTTATTTGTGCTTGATTCACCTAGTCAAATAATATAATTATAAATATAAGGCCTTAATGTCCTAACTATATCTATCAAAGGAAAATAGAGCTTCTCTTCTGACCAACTTTGTATGGTTAGAATTCTTGAATCCTAGGGAACTGATGCTAGTTATTATAAATCTTAGATATGTGTTTGCATTCCTCTTTAAGTTTTCATCAAGAAAACAAGTATCAATGTTGGCATCATTTTAAGAATTTATAAAAATATAAATTCCTCATTATAAGATCTCACATTTTAAATTCTATTAGATACTCCATAGTGTCCTTAGGATGTATTAAAAATTTCATAAAAATATAAAAAAATGAAACTAGTAGGATCTATGTTGGAGAAAGATTAGCTAGTTGGGTTTGTTGAACATATCAAGAAATAATTCTTGATATACCTATCAAAATATGTTAGAATAATGCAAGAGATATTTTTTATTCTATTTGAATATCTCTTATTGTATTCCTTGGACATTTTAGAACCATTCTCTAAAATAAATTTTAATAGAATTTTCATATAATTGGATGTTATAGCTATTGATAAATCTATAAGAGTTGAATAGATGTAGGATTCTAAAAATTTCTTTCATAAATGAGAATAATAAATCAAAAGGACAAAAGGAGGAGAATTTATTTTTAAATTTTTTTGCAAAGCTAAAAATAGAAGAAAATGTTTCTCAACTATTTATCAAGGGTATATAGGATCCAAGAATGGGTAAAATTTATCTTATAAGATGAAAGTATGTTTCATACACATTGAATATTATGCATGATAGTGTTGATTTGAATTATGGTTTATATTTATTTTTTAATGTCAAAGTGGAATATCCGAAAAAAATGTTAAGTGGTTCATGAATTAAAGTGTGAATATTTCAATCACAAGCCAATAGACTGAAGATGACCCTATTTTATTCCATCAAATTAGGATCTAGCTACTACCCATTATATATAGGAGATAAAGAGAGAAGATCATTTCTTGAAAGATTTTGTAAGGTTTGTTACACATATTTATATTTTCCATGATGATTTCGTGCATCCTTAGTAAATTACTCTACATTAGAAATAAGATAGAAGTTATACCATATATTTCTATTATCATGTTGAATCTTCAGGCCATCAAATACAATATTACTCTCATAATATGTGCCAAGGACTTCTTTGAGAGGATGAAATATGATTCTAAGAGTGATGAGTATTTGGTTCTTAATGAGGGTTAAGTTTATGAGATCACTTAATACATGGTTAAACATAGTCTATTGATTGAATTTATGTTGGCAATTAATTGGGCCAAAAGGTTTGAAAATATCACATTATATTGCTCACAAAGAGTACTTTGGAGTCCTTTATAATCCCAATAAATAATATAATCCTTGACATTTTATCATCTATTCATGGCTTTAGTTTTTTATTATGATGATTATGAATACTATTAAAATAAGTCATCACCCAATTAAGTATTCTACCTATCTAGATTGGGAAGGTAACATGCACAACCTACATGAATGGGAGACCAAGATTAAGGATTATGTTTTTTTTTATGCAATTAATTTTATTACTTTATGAATTTTTTAGCAATGTTATTTGATATTTGATTGTAAACCACTTATGAA
>JARHVA010007336.1:0-7500 GCA_037957365.1 Torreya grandis | reverse complement strand
TAAGGTCATAATCTAATCATCAGTACATAATAAATCTAATCAATACATCATTTCATTTTTAATCCATAGTTGTATATTAAAATAGGGCATTAATGAAAAATCCAATATTATATATAGGAAGTGATGCATAGTGCATACTGTACATATGATTTTATAAAATCAACAACGTGATTTAGATCTCTAAACACTTAGGGGAAACTCTTTTTATAAACTAAAAATAAAACCTGGTTCTTTGTTTATAACTACAGTTATAACACTACACTTTGTTATAGTGTATGCCAGTGTTTACATATTATTTTACATGGCATTACCAATAATATCCACAAAAACATTATCCTTAATTAAAATGATGGAATAAATTAGAATCTATCACAATAATTTGTTTTGCAATAATCTTGGATATAAACTTGCTTGCAATGTGGCAATCAACACATACTCTAAGATTTTTGAAAACTCTAATAGTTGTCCCAAGGGGTGTGTATAATAATCCAAATTAAATTTATAACTTATCACTATGGTGGTATAGGAATAAATTTTTTTCCTCCTCCACATAATTCACTACAAGTTTTTAATTATTAAAATACCCTTTTAACTTCATCTTCAAAGACAATTTCTCTAACTGGGCATAGATCTCTTCTATGTGTGTGTGATCTATCTCAATCACAAAAATCATGTACCATTTAATGCCCTTCAATCCAAATAAATATAGGTATATTTTTTATTCCTCAAAAATTTAACAATCTCCTTACCATTTTAACCTCACTCCACCTACCCACATCTAAATAAATGTTTGATATAGGAAAATAAGTTTCAACATTTAGATGATCTAACTAAAAATAAGAGATATTATAAATAATCATAAATATTTATTCTTATGTGCTTTGCAGGTATAAATTAAACACGTTCACATATCCACTATAGGTATGATTATAATTTTGATGATATATTTTAGAGTTTCCTCAAGATAACCAACATGACCAAGAAGATTAATCATTCACAAATAATGATCAATTATAGGTACAGTGCAATGGATTTACTAATTCAATTGAAGTATGTATATCCCTCATCCAATAAAAATACATTATTTCATGCTAATAAAACACAAGCAAAGGTTATATCATAAATTAATGTTCTAGAGTGCTTCATTACTTCAAAAAAATTGAGAGCATCATTGCAAATGCCATTTTGCACATATCCTGCAATAATTGTGTTCCATGATACTACATCTCTTTGAGTCTGATGTCCTTATAAGTAGTACACTTACTTAAAAACCATTTTTACCAATTTTTAAAATGAATCTCTTGTCTAATTTTGATAATCACAAACCTCATTTTGAGTATTGGTCTTAATATACTAATAACCTAACTAATAGTACTCTCTCTTGATTTATTTTAAAAAGGATGATTGAAAATAAATATTCATATCAGATTCACTTTCAATGTCTCCAACATAATATCACTCTTAATAATATGGTCCACCTTAAAACCCTTATTCAACCCTTAAGCAATTAGGTTCATAATCTTACTGATCGTAAATAGAGTATTCACCCTCAAGACAAGGATCTACTTTTCAAGACCTTTCTTCAATATTTTTATCACTCAATTTCACATTATTACTACTTTAACATAATATCGTGAGGTTTTTATCTATGTTATTCAAACTTATTTGAGCATGATACAATTCAATGTTACATTTAAATGACAACTTAGCTTGTAAATAGGCCTATAAGCTTAGTTCTACTTTTTAAAAATTGTAATCAATATTAAATATGAAAAATTCTTATTTTTAAAATTATATTTAATGAAAATTACCACATATACCTTTGTATAAGGTCCAAACTTAAATATCGAAGGAACATAGGCCTAAATCTTTCAAGTCTGCTTTATCCCAATCAACACATATAGAAATAGTATACTCAATCCTCTGTATTTGAATATTAAAGGAATTTTTTGATGAAAATATGAATTAAATAGATAAATACAATGACTTTTAACATATAAATATGTTTAAAAAGTTCTATATATTAATTTTATCTTCAATAAACAAGGAAACTTTTCACTATCTTAATTCTACCACCAGGATTGTGAATGGATCTAATTGACATTGTAAAAGTAATTTATTCAATTCAAATTAATATTATTTTCATTTATTTTATATTATTTATAAATTTATGAAACCAATCCTTGTATTGGTTTCCAAAAAATCTGACTATAATGCTAAATTTATTTTATAAGCCTACTCAAACCTAATCTACCTTCTTTGAGAGATTTGGCTTAGTTTCATTACTATTAGACTTATATCAACTATTTAAATAGTATTTAATGATATAACCATGATAATACATATTAATTCATGGTTTATGTCCAAATAATAGGTAAATATAGTCAAATATTACCTTTTATATCCCTTTTATGTGACTACCTATAGGAAAAACAAAACTTAATCCTTTACAAAGAGAGGCACAAAGTGAAATTGGTCATGAAACAAATTTAATCATATTAAAAGATGTATATATAATCAATATCCAAAATTTAGATGGAATATATTTGTTATATCTTAGGTTAGGAGGTTTTTTTGTGCAAAAAACCCATACCTAGGGTTTGTCTATGTAATAAAGTACCAAGCGATTTAATTTGATTATTCAAAAAGGTTATTAAATATTTTAATTATAGAAAACCTATAATAGGATATAATAAAAAATATTTTACTTTTTTAAATTTTCAATCAAGTCCATGCACCTTTTCACATGTGATAAAACTAACTGTGAAGGAATATGTTCATATAGAGATAGGGTTTAGTGAGTCTTTAATAGCAAGAACATGGATTTTAGCTACAAACTCATGTCAAATGAAGTTGATTATCATTCATCATGCTATATATATATATATATATATATATATATATATATATATATATATATATATATATATATATATATCTACAAAATTTTAAACATTAAAACACTTTCTATTCATAAGGAAACCATATTTTTTATTATTCCAACCCTTATTCTATATATGGACTTACTGTCACACACTTTCTTTTCCTTAATTTATATATTATGGCCTTCAATTCATCATCTCCCATATTTTTATCTGTGAAATAGTTATAATAATCTATCCCCCATTATATGTTAAAATTAAAAATATATCTTTTTGATAAACAAGAAGGCTATATTCTTCTCAAACAATTATCTTATTATAAAATTTACTCAATGTATCCTTCTTTCATCATACCATCATATTCTAGACACTTTGGTAAGGTGTAATTACAATTAACATGATATTCACATAATAATGGTATGTTCATCCAATTCATATATAAATGAATAAAATTGTATATCACTTGAAGTGATGTTGGACTTGAATCCTAGTTTTTGTTGTTGAAACATCCAATACCCTATTTCTTTTGTGTCAACAATCATTTATAATCCTTTGAATCACATGGAAAGGATTGCATGATTTTGATCAAAAGGTTGGATAAACTAGTTAATGTACCTCAAGTCCTATTAGAGGTGTTATGAATATTTTTAAACCCCGAAGACTTATGAAACATCCCTAAGAAGCTCTCAACCTCTAAGGTTTTTTTAAAAACCCTAAAATAGGGTTTTCAAGCACAAATCAATCCATAAATCCATTTTTAGCTACTATAAATTCCTAAAATTTTTATGGAAGGTGATATATGAATTTTATGAATTGAATTAAAGTGTTATTTGGTCAAAATAATATTTTTAAAACACGTAATAGCTGACTATGTTTTGTATTTCCTACAGGTGGTCACCAAATAAGCCCAAAAATATAAACAATTGATTGTTTAATGTTTTTATTATATTCTAAACCTTATAAGAATACTTGGAAATATTTTATGACAATTTTAATGAAATTTTTAAATATATTTATATCATTTTTTATGTGTATTGATCCAAATCCTATCATGTAAGCATAATTAGGCCTACATAGGCCTAACAAACTAGAATTATCAATTAAATTACTCTTTTTAATAAACCAATAAATAAAAGATTAGTTTATTACTAATATGTATGATCTATAATCCTTATAAAGGTAATTAAAAATTATATTAAATATATCCAAGAGAAAAAAAACACCTATCTTAATATGTAATAGTCCTTTCATAACACTACAATAGTATTTTGGACTGAGTTGAGTTTTGGACCTTCAAGTGATTTTGTTAGTGTTTGAACCCATATAAAACAACCCCTTTGAGATAAATATGAATATCTTAATCCTTTTATTTGATTTTAATATAGGATTGAGTTAATAAAACAAGGTTAAGGTTTAAAGTCTTATTATAAAAGTTGCAGACCTCTTAACAAAGAGAATATTAAATCAAGAGAATTGATAGTGTCAATTGTCAATAAAGTGTATTATATCCTTTTTGATAATTTGATGTTTCTACTTGGTATTTGGACTAGTAATAATAAATATATGATTTTTTATTATGGATCTTAAGTCTTTCATAAGAATTGTGAGTTGTTTAAGTAAATAGAGAGAAGTCTTTTTTTAAAGTGTCTCAGTCAAGATTCAAAGTGATAGTCCTATTAAAGGTTGCAGGTTTCCTTGAAGAATATTGAATTGATGAAGTGTCATTATTGGCATCATATATACATGAATACATTTTATAAGTTCAAATGGGACTCTACTATCAATACTTAGACTATTGTATTGGTTTTCAATACTAATTTTGTACTTTTTCATTTAATTTTCATGTTATGAAGGAGTTTTGAGTATATTAAATTTTGATTGTGTAACTCTCACCCATGTTCTACCTAACTATATAAACTAAGATTGTACGACTATGTATATGCTCTATTTTTTCACTATGAGTAATTTTTTGAATTAATAGTGTGTCTGATTTGGCATAAAACTATAATTTGTTCTTATGTTTAACTATGTTGGTTAAATTACAACAACAAAATATTAAGCTATAAATATGGTAAACATGATTCTATTTTTAATCATATTAACTCACTAGGAATTCAAGATGTATTAAGTATGGATAAAATTGTTAGTTATGGTTCCTTAAATAGTAATGTTATAATTTTTTCTTCTTTGATAAGAATTTTACCTTGTAGATGGAACTTGATCTTCTTATCTTGATTTTATAAAGTTCTTTATTTTCTATATATTAGTAGATAATTTAGAACCTTCACAACTGATAAACTAGTTGAACATCATAATTTCATGCCTTTAGTAAATGAAACTAGAAAAAATAATCTTTATTTTATCCAATGTAGCAATTTGTTCCTTTGTCTTTGGGATAAGGTGCTCAGTAATAAAAGGAAAGTATTTATTCCATTTTAAATTTATATGGGGGATTTGTATTGTTTCTTCAAGTTGTAAATAATTTATTTGATGGGATACTCTAATTGAATGTGAGATCTCATAGAAGTTTGTGTTTACCCCCTCTCAGAGTCTTTATCTCAAAGTAGTTTGTGAATCTAGATAGAACTTTATATATTTTCAGTATTCTCTAAAGGATATATTTTGGTTTGTGTATATTAATAAGGTAAAAGTATTGAAGGGTAAATGCAAATTGTTTTTGAAAATTTATGTGTTTATATTATCTATTCGTTCCTTTCTATGCTAAATTATATTTACTACTATTTTAACATCCCACTCTGCCCTACTATTTTCTCCCCTTTTGATATTTTAATCAACCATTTCGTGTCCTATGTGAAATTATATCCCTCTCAAATGGAGTAACATGAATCCTCAAATGTTCTTAGGATCACATTCCTAGTTAAAGGAAAAGAGGTAGTTGAAAGGATAATTAAGGTGGAGACAATTTTTTTGATGAAATACTACATCTTAGTTGATGTTCATAAAGCCTATTTCATTTAATGAGTACAAAATTTCACATTGTATCTACATTGGATCATTATTGGTGCATATATAATTTAATTGGGTGTATTGGGAATCTAGATAAGTCATAATATTTTATCAAAAAAATGCTAATAAAACCTTATTCTTCAATTCAAGGATCTTTTCTACGTGCTAGTATAAATAATAACAATTTAGAGTTGGGAGTAATTATTACAGAGCACCTTGTTTATTTAGACCTAATAAATATTGTTCATTATGTGATTTTGTCATATATATATATATATATATATATATATATATATATGTATGTATATATATATATATATATATATATATGTATGTATGTATATATATATATATATATATATGTATGTATGTATATATATATATATGTATGTAGTGGATGGTAGGTGTTCATTATCATTTTGACCTAACATTTCATTATATTCTTAGAATTTATTTTTAGAGATAAATTTCACATAGAAGACCTAAACATGAGATAATATATATTATAATTTACAACATAACAGATGATGATGGGAATTAGATTCCAATGACTTTATTTATCAGCTCATTAGTTACAATGAGACCCTCCATGAATGGAAAAATAAAGTGAGAAGAATGAAATCATATGATGTCAATCACCATTGGAAATAAATGATAAAATATTTAAAGATGAGCCAAGGAGGTAAAACAATATCAAAAATTAATATTGCACATGTCTATGATAAGAAAGAGATGTTGAAAGAAATAATTGCATAAGTGGAGGACTTCTTAAAAAGTGGTTTTAATTATAAGTAAGGAATAATATATTTTTTTGAGTGCAGCACTTTTCATTTATTGGATATATTATTATCTTATAATTTTTTATCCATGTTTTTAAAAATGATTTGGCATTTTTTCTTATAGGTCTGTGCATTTTATACTGGGAGAAGTGGGAGCTAGAATGCATTACAATTAATTTATATGTTGTTTATTCTAAAATTGGAAAAAATTATGTATGATGTAAATAACCCTACATGGTTGATGAAACAAGAGATATGGTTATATAAATATACATAAGTCATTACAAAAACTAGTGCATCGCATGGAAAAATTAAATAGATCACTTTACTAATGATTAACTCAGTTACATGGTCAACTATAGATTTTTCAACTATAACATCTTATCACTAAAATAATTTTGAAGAGGTGAAAAAAGGTATGAAGTTGAGATGATGAAATCATGTACACATTATTTTATTCATGCCCATGGGAATTTTTGGTCATATGTTTAGGGATGAGATGTCCATTTGAAGAACCACCAAAATGTAAGCTACTTCATCAGCATCTGAGAGATTACTTGAATCCTTATTCTAAATTGATTGCGATAAAAGAGTGCACTTTAAAAATGGAGAAGAAATATAATTTATATTATCTCATGATACAATTGTTTTAGGGTAAAAATTTATTTGCTCATTATTTTAAAAAGTTTATAATAATATTTTATGATATTATATAATTTCTCTATGAATGTTATTTATCAATATTTTAGGTGTTAGATTGAAAGGCAAATTTATAAATGTCACTGCAATTCCAAAGGTCGAGATATGTTCATCAATAAATTCAATGGACATGGATCCAAAATGACCTAGATAACAATGATGGAAAACATTCT
>JARHVA010007335.1:702500-703979 GCA_037957365.1 Torreya grandis | reverse complement strand
TTTGCAATGTTAGTTTGAATTGAATCTTGGTACATAACTTTAAAATGGTCTAATGGATCCCAAGGGATACTTATAAACCATTTTAAATTGAAAACTAATCTTTCTAAGCCATACAAGTGCTTCAAAAGTATCCTTTTGCCAATATTAGGAGTTGAAATGTAGAATATGTCAGACCCTAATTATTATTGAACCTTCTCTAACATATTTCTAACACTAAGGATATTTTTTAACTTATTTAAATATTCTCTTCTTTAGGTGGCATGTCTAACCCTTCCAAAAAGATTAAAAGGTGGTAAAAATATGATTTTTTGCAAGTAAGAGTCAAATAAAAGTTAGGGCATGATAATATGTGATAAAATGATGTACAAATAACCATTTACAATGACTCTATACCATATTATACCGTTGACCAAGTTTGACCATACAAGAACTTGTAATTGACCATAGGATTAGACAAGTAAACAAAATACCAAAACTTGGACAATGCTAAACAAGGACACACATGACCGTATGGGACTATCTACGACCACATGGAACCATGACAAGACCATGACAAACATTATACACCTATATGAAGTTTCAACCTATAGAGGGTGACCCAAATTTGACTTGGGGTCAAATTTGGTCAATAGTTCCCACATAACATGGTACTTGAATATTCTTTATTCCTTTATCATCCATTATTATCCAATTTGATCATTCCAATCCCATCCTAATGCTAGAACATGTTTTCCCTTTGCTAGTGATCCCTTGTGGGTATAATGATCCAAACACTCCTAAACATTCCCATTCCATGCTTTAACTATTGTGTGAGTTAATTACACTCTCTCATCATTTTTTGAGTCAAATAATTCTAAATCTCATAATTCTCCATTGACTTAAGATTCCAAAAACTCAAAAACATTCAAAAAATTATAAAATCCTAAAAATTCATAACCATAAATCATCCAAAAAAATAGAAGAGGCCAAAATCTCCAAAAAGGATATACAACCACAAAATCTAAAAACATTTGTCATGTCTTACTTTTAGTAAAATATCCTTGATCAATCTTAATCCAATCAAATCAACTATCATTGAGATGTGTCCTTCCTAAATCTACCCTACTTGGGGTAAAGTCAAATCAAATAGTTATAATTCAAACTCATTGCTTACACCCTTTTTAGGGTAAGTTTAAACATGCAGCATTTTTTGGGATGTTCAAATCTCACTTCTTCCCCTTGCATGTATCCTTTCTTGGGGGCATCCATTCTAACCATCAATATTCTTGATCCTTCTCATGTGGATTTTGATTTGATCAAAGACAAGATTGGTTTTTATTACTTTTTATTTTCATGTTTGTGTGTTTACTTGTCTATTTATTTGTTTGAGTTTTGTGTTACTTTAAATCAATCCATTATTCTAAAAAGGTCATCATCATGGTGTCCCTTATCATGCACTTGTGCTTTATTTTATCCATTAACATATGTCAACCTCTTCAT
>JARHVA010007335.1:670000-697500 GCA_037957365.1 Torreya grandis | reverse complement strand
GTAAATTTCAATCACATATGTATATATACATGTTATCACATTTGATGATCATAATATTTTTGATGATTATTATATCATTATGTCATTGTATGTATTCTATCAATGAGCCATTGTGTGTATGTATATTGTTGACTATTTTGAATACAAGTCAAAATATGTCAACTCCATATAGTATAAAACTTTATAGGGGTATATTAGGTTCATATAGGGTGTGTCATCACCTTGGTCATAGTCATTTTCCTTCTTAAGTCTTTATATGTCACTTAAAGGGTCATTTTAGAGCCATAAATGAGAATGGTATAGTTTTCCAAGTGGAAAAAGTGTTAATAACTTTATTACAACGTCCATAATGTCATATATATGTTAGTAATGTTATTCCTTAACTTAAAACTATATGTACTCTATTGAAATAAGGAAAAAGGTGGCAGTTTGGGCAATTTTGGAGGTTGTATAGCCTCTAAAGGAAGGTGGCACATGTGGAAATTTTATGCAATGGATTTTCAACTTCCATAGACTCATATTGAGATTTTTTTACTCTCTAAGTCTTTAAAATTATTAAAATCCATTTTTTTCCTTTATAACCCTTCTATACATGTAGAATGGGTTAATAGGTTTCTTCTTGGTACGGATAGTAGAAGAGGTTCCAGGTTAAATGCCTTTGTGGGGAGATACAAAACTCAATCCAATTAATTTTCATAGTAGGATTTCAAGTATTGGCTTCATATTATTTATGAACCATCCTTTAGAAGTTAATTGTTTATTTTTGCATGTTATTACCCACACCCTATAGGTTTCCTTATTGTATGGGTAGGTCCATACAATCCAGTTGATGAAATTTCATCTAGAGGACATGGAAATCTTTCCCACATGGTTTCCATATTTTGTTTCATGATTGGAGTTGATTTGATGAGTAAAACATCTCAAGTTTACAAGTTGGCATCACATGGAGTTACAGACAAGTTTCCTCCATTTATATAGGTTTAATTTCCTTATAAGGGATTCATATGAAGCTGATAAGTTTCATTTTATGTTTCCCATATCTTTACAATCACCTCATATATTCCATACTCAATTCTTAATGTCCTCACAAGGGATTATAGTTAAAAAATATACAATACAGTCAACTGAGTGAGCTATGTAAGGTCCTAAACATGTTCATGAAGGATTAATGAGAGGTTTTAAGGTGATTGACACACTCTTTCATAGGATTAATCAATTTAAACCACTCCAAGAACATAGGTTTGCATGTGATAGTTCTCTAACATACTCAAGTCTGTAATATTAGTGTGCACCTACAGGTGATTTATAACAGAGTAGTCACATTAAATAAAGGAATTGTATCTGATATTAAGTTATTTAAAGTTTAAATGATCCATTGGATCACCTTGAGAAGGTGTAAGACTTTTTAAATTCTAACACATCATGCAATTTTTTATGGCTTACCTTCACTACCTTGTTTACAACACTAAGGCATACCTACAAGTGTCCTTAAGAGATTATCACATGAGTTGAAGAAATGAAAAATAGTTTGAACCTTTTCAAGGAGGATAATATAAATTTTATTACCTTTTTAAATATTGGAACTAAGTGTAAGCACATACACTATGTACATTGATTATCTCACTTTTATTGTATTGCCTATAACTAAATGTCCACCTACGGGTGGTTCCCATAGAGACTTGAGAATGTTTCATGGAGGATTTATAACATGTTTTGAGACCTTCATGATTTTGTGTAGTTGTAAAATGTCATGAGAACCTTTTTTCAATCATTTTATTAGAAATAAGGCCTAAAATTCATCTTTAAGATAGAGGATTGAGATTTAGGGACAAGTTCCCTAAAATCTCCAAAATAGAGCCCTATGTGATTTTGATGTTTCCATTTGATGAGGTGATAGAGAACGTATGTGTGTTTTTATGGTCTTATGTTTTAACCTCCATATAGGGGTATAAATTTACAAAATATATTGGATGTCTGACTAGATGAACATGTTGAAAGGAAGCTTCCAAATCATACATTTGTCCACTGCATAAGGTCAGTGTTTACTACAATTTTCAAGTTATAAGTGACTTTATTGTCTAAAGAAATATGAAGGATTATTTAGATGCATAATAGGTGATATTATGAAGGTAAAGGACACACTAATTTTCCAATGAGCTTGAGAGAGGTTGAAATACTAGGTCTTGATCTTCATCACCACCTACATATGTGTTTTACTCTAAGGAAACCTACCTACAGTTGACTATAGGCACTTTTAGACTCTTGGAATACATTTTGGAAGATTAGAGGTATAAAAATCATAAAAAATTATGTTTTAATATGGTTATAAGGCTTTAAAATTACATTAGGGTGTGTATCACAAGTCTAAAGGATTGATATCTACCTATAGGACTTCTATTTTGCTCTAAAATAGTCAACTATAGTTGATTATGGCATGAAGTGATATGTAACATGACCAGTATTGATGATGGCCTAATCCAAATCATGGTTTATGATAGATTAAATAATAATATGTGTATAAATATTTTCAATAAGGTTTTAAATTTAATGAATAAGGCCTAAAACATACCAATACTAACCTATAGGGTTATGTTTCCTGAGTAAGCATGCAGTCTATAGCTAAGTCTAGTTAAGCAAAGACATGAGTTGAAAGAGACAACATAGATTATGGGGAAGTTTAAAATTATATTTAATTCCTTTAGTTTTATTAAATTCATCCCATGATGTCCTAAGACTAAGGAAACAAAACAAGAGAGGTCCCAAGGACAAACTACAGTCCATATTAGAAAAACCTACATAGTTAGCCAGTCTAAGAGTCTATTTTAAGGTTTTAGAGAGTTAGAAGGTATATGAGTATTAAAAAAACTCTATAAAATGGTGTATATTACCTTTATAACACATTTAAGAGATTAATACATTCATTTCTCATGACAAGATAGAGGAGATACCCTTTTTTCTATCTCAGATAAAGGGTACTCCAAGAAATAGGAAAATTTAGACCTGGGGAATATATGATGAAAAGATGCATGAAGAGTCTTAAGTGTAATGTATTATGGTTTCCATATTGTCAATATAAATGTAAAAACTTTAAAATCCCTCACATACATGATAAAACACTCAGAAGAAGTGGTAAGGGGCTAAACACAGTCAGCATCCATTAGGCCTAGTCTAGGCCTAGTGTCTAAAGGGTGTCAAATATCACTTATAACACAAAATGAAATTTAAATATCCTTTGAGGACCTTAATATAGATTTATGAAGCATGATATAACCTTCTTTGTGCATGTAAATTCATATGGAAGACATATTTTGGCCTAAAGAAGAGAGAAGCTCGAGAGGGAAACTTTGAGAGCTCATATGTGTATAGACACATATAATGGGAGTATAATGAATTGGGGAATTTTATAGAGGTTCCATAATAAATATTTAGTGAAATTTTTTGAAGTATTAAAATTCACATCTTCATGAACAATCCTTAGAGGGAAAAATGGCTCTAAACCCTCCTAAACCCTTGCTAGTAACTCGATTGGAAAGATGAAGTATAAGAGGCACCAAAATGAGATATTTTTGATGTGAAATTAATTTTATATTATATAAGACTCACCATATCTCCTTCTCATTTAATTTAGGTTTACCTTACTTTTACATGTAGGGCACAAAACTAGTTTATTTTATAGTTTTTGCTATTTTATAAGGTTTAAGGAAGAGTCAAAGGATGAAAGTCACTTTGGAAGATAGGTTGGAACATAAGCTAACCCTTCATGTCCATTTCATGCATTAAAAAAACTCACAAGTTCCTCTGTAAGTGCCTTCATCTCAGCCAGTCAAAACTATTATAGTGAAAAAATAAGTGAGAAGGTGAAAACTCCAAGTAAGAAGCCTTTTAAGGTTTGCCCGAGGAACATAATAGCATGAGGGGTCCTAATGGATGTCATACACTCTTATTTATGGAATTATTTGGAAAATTTAAGTAAATTTTGGTGCCAAGTATGTAAGGTGAGTGAAAGATGAGTTATTTGGACTGCAAGTAGGGATTACTCATGTCTAGAGGAATCTTTTTGATTAGGGACACAACCAGTGCATGTTAGGGATTGTTTATAACCCCTCCATCTTATTGAAATCATCTCATTTACTTCTATTCTTTTTTTAGCATTCCAAGGAGGCTAAATGATGAAGATAATTTCTAGGCATGTAAATGAGGAGTCCCACACCACATTTCAAGAGTTTCATGCTATTAAATAAAATTTGTCCTATGAAAACTTGTATTGTCTATCTCCTAATTCATTTTTGAGAATTTGTAACTCATTATTTCATCTTGAAAAGTGTTATTATGAATCGTATGCTTCACTCTCTTCTCTTTTCTCAAATTCTATAAGTAGTAACTATTTTATCTCTTTTAGACTAATACCACATTGTGTATGGTGAAGCCCTTCTATTTTTGACATTGTAATTTGTTTTATAACAATAAAAACAATCTATTTTAAGTTCACATATCATCTTGTTAAATTATGTGAAGAGATGTATAGTGAATAGTTAAGAGATATCCATCTAGCCTTGCTTTCCCTTAATCCCTCCATGTTTGATGCAAGAAATTCCACTCTAGCAAGTCATATGAAGTGATGTTGAGTGTATGGATCTATTATAAAGTTTAAAATGAACCTTATTATCTAAAAATGATCTAAGGTTTCACTTACCTTGGATAATCTTCATTCATGTCACCTTCATATTAAAATATTAATGCTAGAGCATTTTATGACTTTTAGACTAGTATTGTAATCCTTGTTTCTTAGTGAAATAAGTATTATGGTATTTTGGAAATCATCCTAATGTATCACCCACTTAGCGTATTTTCATTTCATGAAAACTTCTATCTCTTTTCCCACAAGTAATTAGTAAAGTAGGTGATAAGCACTTTAAGGCATATTCAGGGAGTAGCCGTTAAACCTAGAGGTATAATTATATTATAGGTAAACCCACATACCTATAAGTATTCCCATGTTTCCAAAATCTAGAGGAGGATTGAACACCCTCCTCTAGGGTGTAGGATTTGGTGATAATAATTGTGGCATACCCGATGGTACCAAGGTCCAAGAGAGTGGAAATATTATTGGTGTGTCTTTCCTCTAATCATATTTTAGAAGTAAGCAATATATCACCAATGGTGGATCTAGATTAAATGTTTTCGTTGTAAGCAGCCCAAGTATCTCTCATTTAATATTTTGATAATTTCTTGTATCTCCTTTGACCTATGAGGTTGATATGAATAGCTATGGTGAATATCCCTACCATAAACCTCCCTATCAACCTTATTATGAACCATGTTATATCCCTCAATAGTCATATCACAATGGATACCAATCTTATGAGACATGGTAGCCATATCCTCCATTTCCCTCATATAGACATCATGTTGTTGGGTAGCCCTATGATAAAGGCTATCAAGAAGAATATCAATAAATGCCTTCCTATCAATCCCAATATGGCCCTTACTAATAATACCATGATGCCTATCAATCTGAAGAAGATTTATATTAGTCTTATAATGAAGAATCAGATAATTCCATTGATTATACATAAAGATACTATAAGAAAAGGTATGAATTATTATAAACTCAAATCCAACAACATAGAGTTAGCCTTAATCGCCATTATTTCCCTCCTCATCCTCCATCATCCCTATCTCATGTTAAATACCTCTTGGCACTCCTACCAAATATGATAGATAATAAAGATAATATGTGGAGATGGGATAATAAGTTTAAGGTGTTCCCTAACCATTTGATGGAATAGTTAAGAGGTATTGCCCAAAGTTGTATGCATGTGTTAGAGATAGTTGACGGGTAAAAATGAAATCAATGGGGTATCAAAGAAAAGATAAAGTTGGAAAATAATTGTCTTTAATGCTCAATAGATAGGCTAAGGATGTGGTAAGATAAATAACTTAAGTATGAACATGATGCTATTAAATATCCTCAAGGAGGCTATTGACAAGGTGTAACTTCTACTAATGTAGGTGTTCTTTAGTCTAATCAACCCAAAATGTCACTTCCCCATGATTTTACTAATGAAGTCCTATTTCCTAAATCCATTCATAATCCCTCCCTCACACCTCACTCCTCATCTCCAATTCATGAGCCTATCCATCAACCTTCCACCTCACCCCTTCTTGAAAAAGAACCCATTTTAAGAGAAGCAAATCAAGAGGAAAGAGCTCAAGTCACAACTGATCAAGAAGATGTCATGAGTAACTATGAAGAGGAGATCACCATAGGGACTCCCCTTGGTGAAAATAAGTGCAGCCCTAATTTATTGAATAAAGAGAAAGAATTTGGAGATCCTATGCATCTATCCATATAGAAGCTGATGAAAATATAAAAGAAGAGGTGCTTGATAAAGACTTTATATCTATTGTCCATGATGAAATATCTCTTGAACATGATAGTCATGAAGAGGTAGTGGTTCTAGATGACAAGGAGAGTAAGGATGATTGGTATCAGCAAATGGATCTTTTCCAAGAGATTGAAGAACTTTTCCAAGTTGAGGGCCAAGTGCATGAGAAGGTGGAGAAAGATTTTTTCATGAGGGAAAATGACCAAGATTGGGTGGACTATGTAAAGCTCCTTGATGAGCTTGAAGAACTTGAAACTGAAAGGAAACCTAATCTTATTAAGAGCACCATGGAAACTAAGAAAGTATGTCTTGTTGAACCACCATCAGAGGTTGTAGTTAAGGAGTCTTATGAAAAAATTAAGGTTGTTTATATGTAAGAGGATTTCATTCTCATAGCTAATCAGGTTGTAGCTACTTTGTTTTCATTGAACATCATGCCAATGAAGTTGAAAAACATTGTATGTAATAAAAATTACATAATGCACTATGAATTAATCTTGGATCAGATAAGATAAATCACACCTACACTTTTGATTGGGTATACACTTGTTAAGTTGGAGCATGACCAATATCGGGATCTGCTAGACCTGATTAGGGGATCATTTGTATAATTTGCCATAACATATCATGATAGGAAGGGTTCTAAATCTTAAAAACTAACACAATCCCACAACAACCCTAAAAGAGTCCTATAATTTCATATTCACTTATGTAATAAATAAGAAAGTAAATTATTCTAATAATAAGAAAAGTAAACTAATCTAGTCTGCACCAAAGCTTGTGGCACAAAGTGGAGGTTAGAAAAAAACAAATAAATAACTAAACTAAACATGCATAGGATACATATACTCATGTCAATGTATACAAAATATTAATACATGGAAGAGAAGAATACATACTGCATTATCTATCTACTCTTACAAAGGAGAAATAAAGTTAGGAATACTTACCTTTGAAGATGAACCTATCGAGTCTCAACCTCTCCCTTGGCCAAGGTGCTTTACAAGAGATTGTTTTGGCTTATAAGGATAACCAAGATAGATCAGATCTAGGTTACATGACCTACCTAAGAATCTAAAAGACTTTTCCATAAGACAAGATCAGAGATCAAAAATAAAGTATTGAACCCTAAAACTTTATTCCTCAAGTAGAATGGTCAATAAGAAGATGTTCATTTGCACTTCTTCACTTGATTCTTCTATTATTTTAAATGGTGGGAAATGACCTTTTATATATAGTAGTATCTTTCTTAAAAACCATTTAGACATGTTAGTTGTACTATGTCGATGGGGTTAACCTAGTACAATCTTAGGCTAATGCCTAACATTTGTGTTAGGTTGATCAAGATGTAAATAAGTCAAAATAGCTAAAGCATCCACAAAATACACTCAGTTGACCATATCGACCTAGTGCACTAAATAGGTAAAAAGGGTAATAAGGTAATAAATGAAGGAATAAAGCATGATAATGATTGGTATAGACACCTAAATCTGGCCATCGATAACCTCCAACTAAGCTTTTGACCAATTTCTACCAAAAGGTATAATTTGGACTAAAAACACTAAAACATGCTAAATGAGTTGAAATTGATATATTCAAGTGCTAATTTTAGCTAGGGTATCATTAAATGGGGCAATGTAATTTTTGGGCTAGCTAACTTTGATCAAATCATTTCAAGTCAAAATGCTAATTCTGTACTTGGTTTAGCTGGATTGCTCTTTTTTATCAAATTTCATATATGAGACACATGTCTTTGTTATTTGTTGTTGGTAACATCTTAAATGGGAATATGGTTCTAACACATCTAACATTGACTTCCAATTCTAATTTAGTCAAATTTTGGACCAATAACAAGGCATTCCAATCAATTTGAGTAATTTGTGCACAAAGTGCTTAATCATGCTTAAGAGATAATTAAACCAAATTAGAGACAAATTAGGAATTCCATGGAAACTTGTTGAATACTTATTTTTAGAAATGAATATTTAATATCTGTATCATTAAGTGACCTCATTTCTTGGGAAGACATCCATAGGCCATAAATGTCACAAATATCAGGATTCATTCCTTCCATGCCTCATCAGAGCCCTCCATATGCCTCTTAATTGCTCCTCTATCCCAAATATTAATGAGCCTATTTATGTATTTTAATTACATAATTGGATTAATCCTTAGCCACACATCTTCATCTCAAGATGGATGGTTTGGGTTGATTTTGAGCAATCTCAAAAATCTATAAATAAGAGGCCTTGCCTGTTGAACTTTAAGCTTAATTTGTGCAAAATTACCATGTCAAATTAATTCCAAGAGCTCTCACATGCCAAATTTATGATGCCAAAATATTTATCCAAGCCAAGCCAAAGCCACAAAATGCCAAGGAGAAGAGGAGATATCCAAGCCTCCTTTGATGAAGACTTCATCAACACAAGCTGAGCAAGCCATTACAACAAGCATTTGAAGCATCCAAGGAAGGTTAAGGATTCTTTTTTTTCTTTAATTTTTAGTTGTGTTTTTCATTTGTTTTCTTTATTAAGCTCACCTTACTAACTAGGCCTATAGATGTATGCTAGTTAGTGTGTTTTTATCAATTTGTTTTCATTTTGGGACTAACACAATATTAATCACCTCTCTTGAGTCAAATTCCTAGTTCACAACTGGAATGGATAGGAAAGATAAGAACAAGCCTAGGGTTCATGGTTTTAGGGAGCTAGTGTGTAAATAGCAAGTGGCAAAAGGAACAACAATCTTATGAAGCACCAATGGTCTACCCACCCCTTTCTTGGTACACCCCTTAAGGCATGCACTCAAAGAGATTGAGACTCAACATGTTCATTCAAGATACGAAGTGTCAATAATAAATAAAAATTTGAAAATATTATGTATATACATATGCCCCAGCTGAAGCTCATCATGTATCACATATGTACAACATGGGATGGTGCTTCAGAGATAAAACATGATAGCACATAATGTTAATGCTAAGTATGGTGTAGTAGGAAGAAAATAATATAAATGAAAGGATTGAATTGAAAAATACACACCTTTAACTTAACTTAGTGTTGTCGATAAATGAGAATACTATAAGAAAGTTAAGGCATCCAATGTAAAGCATACTAGGTGATCCTATAGAAGTTAGTGCAAAAAATAGCTAAAAAATGAAATTTTTGGAATATATACATATGATAGTGTAAAATAATCTCTACGTCATCCTGAATCTAATGCATTTTATGATTTACAAAATGGATGAGCAGAAATAAAAATATGAACAAAACAAGGAATCTAAAGCAAAAGAATCGAGAATTTTGAATTTTACAAAAGTGGTTTTAAATAGGAAAAAGAGAAATCATTCTGTTATTTTTATTTTTAAGAAAGTAAAAAAAGAGATTTGGAGAGAAAACAAGCTAGGATGGCAAGGGAATGACATGTTAGGCAAGAGAGAACCCCAAGAGCGAGAGAAAATGTACTACAAGTATGAAACCAAGAATTTCAAACTAGTTTTTTGAAATTTGCATTGATTTAAATGAATTTTGAGTAAATTTTGATTTTAATCATTTATACATATCAAAATTGAACAAAATTAGGTTCTAAGGGTAGTAGATAGGAATATGGGAAATAGTTTGGAAGGAAATAGGGAGAAAGCAAGAAAAAGACAAATTTTTAGCAAAATACACTAGGTCGGCAACACTAAACCTACTAGGTTGACTAGGTTGACCTAGTAGGTTGAATCAAGGTGAAAATCCATATGGTTGATGTAGTAGGTGTAGGTTGACCTTGTGTATTCTACCAGTTGAAACTAAGTGAAAAGGTGGCTAGTTAGTCTATAAGGGCTAAAATGGAACTTAAACACTAGGGAGAAGAAGATAAGAGGAAAATTAAGAAATTTAGGATAAAATAAGACAAAAATAGGGAAAATTTTGGTCAAACTAGGTTGACCAAGGAGCCAAATTAAGCACAAAAAAGCAAGTAAAAAGCCAAAAGAGGGCTAGAATGGCCTAAAATAACCAAATAAGGGAAAGAGGGACCAAAATAGGATAAAAATGAATAGAGTATGCTTATTTTTTATTAAATATAGAATGTATAAAGAATGTATTGTGATTATACATGACATGGAGGAACTAATACATCCTTTATTGTTTCTTGATTGTAGAGATGACCATGGTTCTAGAGATTGTTATACATGTCATGGTTACTAAATTTGTTAGAGAGGTTGACAGATGGAGATAGAGTTAGATTGGTAGCCATAGGTCTAGGAGGTATAGCGAATATGTGTAAGATCCCCCTGAGTGTAGATGTGTTGGTCATGTTCCTTAGTTATTGGGAATGGCTAACCAACACCTTCATATGGGAGGTGGATGGGGTTGTGATAGAGGTGGTCATCACACTAGAGGATGTCCATACCATCCTAAAACTACCCATAGTAAGAGCATTGATGACTATAGGGATACTAGATAGCATGGAAGAGAGGAGAGCCTTAGCCATGTGGGATAAAAGCTTAGAGATGATATTATCAGGGTGGAAAATGATTATGTATGATGTGTATATATCATAGATTTTGAATCTCTAAAAGGTAGTGATAGACCTTGTGACATAATGAGTGCTCTATCATAAGTCTGATGGAAAGGTACCACTATATGTGAGAGCCTTGAGCAAGATGATGTTGGAGGAGGGAGTGTTATATGATCTAGGCCCTATCATATGTGTCTAGCTTGTTCATGATCTATTTGAGATATAGGTCAGAGAACATAAGACCCTAGGACTGAGCATACTAATAACAGCATGGATATATGAGATATTCCTATGTTTGACTGATTGGGTTACCCCATATAGTTGATAATAGGTCACCTCAGGTGAGGAGATAGAGGGAAGACCAAGTAGTGTGGTATGTGCCCCATGTGTTAGTTTTATAGATGGTGAGACACATTGACATAGTATGAAAACCATATGAGTAGCTCGTGACTACCTAGGAGAGTCGGCCCATAGTTGGACTGGCACTTGAGAGGAGAGAGGTATACATGGTGGAGAGAGACACATCTAGTGGCATGAGAGCTAGGTTAGATGGGTATACCTCATCTAGCAACACTAATATTCATTCACAAGTAGTAGACTCATCATGTGAGAGAGCCATGAGGGAAGAGGGGACTCAGACCACTAATAGTGAGATTAATAATTAAGGCCATGTCGGGAGTGACTATGGACTAGTCAGGTATAATAAGGGGTAGAGTAGGAGGAGGTGGAGGTAGGGGTAGAAATACTAGATGTACCACCACCAACTCCATAGAGAGATGAGCTATGGCCATCGAGGAAACAATAGTGACTGAGGCAGGAGGAGAGAGTAAAGACCATTATCATCCTTTATGATTCAATAGAGGATCTAGAGGAGAGGATAGAGAAACTACTCAGATGGAGGCTAAGATAGACATGAGCCATGACAATTGGGTTTAAGCTGAGGAGGTGAATGATAGAGGAGTTACTAGGAGGATTCATAAATGGGGAGACCATGCTAGGCAATCACATAAATGGTGAGACCATAGGAACCAAGACATAGATAGGTAAGAAAAATATGAATAATTTATTGCTTAAGTTGTTATTTTGTAGATAGATAGATATTATGAGATATGATAGTGATCTAATATCCATCTAGTGTGATTTTATAGGTGTACCAAAGGATGAGGAGGAGAGATGGGGGTCCCTAGTTAGGGGATCACTCCATGACATCCTAATGAGACTCTATAGCCATATGACCCCATGACACTAGAGGATCTAAGTGTACCATATGCCCTAGCTTAGGTGAGTTATTTTAGACTAGTAGGAGAGGTTGTGAGTTAGATATGGATATAGAGATAGAGGGCACATCCACTAGTAGAGATGGGTCTAAGGGAGAGATAGTCCTGGTAGGCCCTAGCTAATGAGAGAGATACACATCAAGATATAGTGACATAGATGATGCAAGCATATATGATGATGTAGACCTAGCTAGTACAGGCATAGGTAAAGATAGCATGTCTATAAAGATAGGTAGAGGGATTAATATCTAAGACTAACTCATTATAATGTACTATTTAAAGGATTAGAATCGAGGCCTCAGTAGTCAATGTGGCTAGGCCACAAGATAGACATAATGAAGCCCATCCCTAGTTTTGAGGCATTATATATGATTGTATATGTTATATCAAACTCTTAAGATACAAACACACACACACACACACACACACACACACACACACACACACACACACACACACACACACACACACACACACACACACACACACACACACACACACACACACACACACACACACACACACACACACACACACACACACACACACACACACACACACACACACACACGCACGCACGCACGCACGCACATATGATGAATCATTTTCTCATATTGGTGTTAGTTGTGTATGTTGTCTTTATGATGGTTGTATTTGTTCCTTATGGTTGAGGTTGGATGTTTAGGATATATCTCTTTCTAGCACATGCATTTAGGTTTATTGCATATGCTATACGAAATATATATGATGTGGTTTAATTTATAAAATTATGGATAACACATGTATGGATTTTAATAAGAAATAGGCAAAAAGACTTGGAATAATATAATCAATCAAAAATGTACTACACACTAATTCAAGCTAGGAAATGTGTAATAACATGAAAAATGACTAAGTATAAAGAACCAAGAGAATGTCAAAAAAGATGGTAAAAGGGGATTTGTTTTTAAACCAATTTGAAAGATTTTGTCACCAAATTAAAATAAGTAAAATCATACTAAATATCACATTGGGAAGTATGACAAACAAAGTAATAAAATGGAAGGAATGAAAAGGGCATGAATAGTAATTAAAACAAATCAAAATTAAGTCAATCAATTATACTATTTCATGATGGGAAGTATAAAAGAGAAAAAAATTGAAAAAATATGGTCTTAAATTTATCATACTAATTCAGATGGGAAGTATGAAAATTTAAGAAATGGTTGTAATCTTACGTGCACTCAAAAAATAAGAAAATAAAAGGCAAAAAAAATGAAGTAAGCATGAAACATAATAAATATCAATATGGGAAGTATGTCAAATGACATGTAAACTCATAATCAATCAGATATTATCTCTTACTTGACACATGTAATTTGGATGGTGACTTTTTTATTGAAAAAAAATTGTTTTATTATTTTGTGAGGGTCAGTTCCTATATGTGGTCTTACACTTCAACTCATAAAATAAATCTTAAGGGGCAACAAAATAGCATTGGCAAGCAGAAGGATTAGGACTAATAAATCAAAGATGTGGGTAATAGTATGGAAAAGGTGGTACTTTGTGAGTAATTTTGGTTCCTATCCATGGTCTTACAAAGCAACTCATAAATGAAATCCCATGGGGAGTGATCAAAAAGCTAAAAAATATTTCCCAAGAGGAAATATGAGGAAAGGGAATGAAAAAGGGAATTTTAAAATCAAAGACCTAGGTGTCTTATGAGAAAACCTTAGGATGCAAGAGGCATACTAAGGACATGAGAAGACACTAAGTGACTACTGGTCATCTAGGTATAAAGGAAACATATTCCCTAAAGACACAAATATTTATTGGTAGATAAGTGTGCTACTAAGATCAACTCAAGAAGGTGGATTGGTACAAATAAAATTAAAATGGACCTACCTCCCCATGACATGTTCCCCACTCCTCAAGACCCCTTATAGATTCATTGGTCCACTATGAAGATTGGGTACTGGTGTGAGAAAGTAGGTAGCACTAAGAGATTTTTTTTATTCTCCTCTTCTAATCTACTAGCTTATCACACACCAAATGGCTTTAGCTCTATCATGAGACCAACTATGGAGTTTGAGCTTTGACAAAAATAAAGATATGTGCTTTGAATCACATATTTTAGTATGATTTGACTTTTGAGAATATTTTTATCTTTTGGATATCATTACCTTTTATTTAAATGATTTGGATTTTAAATTTCTTTTGAAGGATTTTTAAGATTCCTCCTCCATACAGATTTGGAAAACCAAACATGAGAGAGATAGTGATACACAGTAATGAGTTGTAGGTTAAGGATAAAGGAAGCTAAGTAACCCAAGACAAAATACTGACTAGGATACTTAGGCTTGACAATACACAAGTATGTTATCTAGAGTCTCAATTGTGTATATACTTAGTTTGCAAAAAAGGAAGAAGGAAAAAGGAGATCTAAAGGAAGATTGGTGAAAGGAAATAGTAATGAGAAATATTGTTTGCTAACTAATCACATGGTAAAAGGAGATAATAACCAAAAAGGGATAGGGTAGATATGACTAAGTCACCGTGACAACTATCTATGAAAAACAAAGATAAGGGAGAAAACAATCATGAAGATAGAAGGGAAGAGTTTTGAGAAAAATTCTTAAAGGAAAAGAAAGAAATGATAAAGAAAAAATATAAATGATAAGGAAAAGACAAGTATATTCAAAATATAAATAATCAAAACTAACTATAGTACAACAAGAAGGGACAACATGATATAAGATAAGAAATAATTTGACATAATGTCAAATGATATAATTAAAAATAGATAAAAATAATATTGAAGCACATATCTAATCCAAATTTAAATGATATTGCACCATGCATGTGCTCATAAATACTATAAATCTATCCACACATATTGTCTAAGACAATGGATAAATCTCTATGAAGTTGGATATGAACTATTACTAATATTTCATCAATCTTTGTTAGATACTAGGTAAATACTTCTTTTCTAATCTCCTCAACTTTAAAAGTAGGAATACTCATTAGATCGTGCTAAGGGGAATTGGGTGAAGGGTGGTTAGGAGAATGTGTGGGAATGAGATCTATAGGAAATGATAGAATCACTAGTGGAGAAGAATCCATGGGTGAAGGAGGGTCTACGGGTGGAGAAGGAACCATAGGTGGAGGCACAAAAGGTGGTGAATGGACCACAAGAGGTGTAACTATGGGAGAAGGAGGAGCCTTCCTATGAGAATGACCTATGCGAGGAATGATAAAGGGTTTAGGAATAGCTATAAGATGATCCTTAAGATGTTGTTAAAGGATATGGCAATGATTAGTGTGATGTTTATTGCATTGGTCCCATAGATAATACCTCTCACCATACTTAGGTATATGTTTAGGAAGAATATTTGGAGGAGTTATGGTAGTGTCTATTTATGGGGAATAAGGATACAAGGTATCAATATATTACCATAACTTATGATAATGGGTAGAAGAGTGATTATCTATCCCATGGAAGTAATAGATATGCTTATAAGTATTCTTAAGAGAAACACTCATGAGAGAAGGTGTAATAGGCATGAATGAAGAAGATGGATCATCAACCCATTTGGTGGGTAAAGGATCCATCTTGGGAAAAGGAATCAATCCATTACCAAAAGAAGGTGGTGAGGGAGAAGGAATGGGAATATTTTGAATAGGAGTAATAATGGAAGAAGGAAAAGTAGGCTCATCAATAGTGGAAGAAGAAATAATCATTAGTTCTGACATAGATTCCACTATGGGAGGAGTGGGATCAAAAAATATTCTAAGGAGGGTTGCACTAACCTCAAGAGTGAACTAATGATAGGATTCAGGGAACCCAAAAAAATGGTAAGGTCTGATCATAGCATGATCCATGAGCATAGTTCTATGGGGCTCCTTAAAAACTAGAGGTGTTAGCACCATCTCTACTCTATGATAAAGAGGAAAAATTAAAGCATCAATAACTATAAATGTTGGAACATGAGAAGATACATAAAAATAATCAAATAAAGAAGAATGATAATGCACAATATCAGTATCATGGGCTTGGACAAGGCCACCTAATAAAGGATCATATAAAAAATAGCCATCATCATAATCTAGTGTATGAATATCAATGACACAAGTTAGAATAACTTTGTCATCAGAAAAAGCATGGTGAATAGAATGCCTAGTCCTAGATAAGACTATAGAAATGTCATCACATGGTGGTTTACGATAATGAGGTTGTAATGAGGCCAAAATTTGTGAGATAAAATGAAGCATGAGATTGAAAGTTTTGATTTTTAAGTTAATCTCATTGATCTCATCATCATCAGAGTCTATAAGGTTAAGAGGAATGTTAAAAATGAGCTTAGGATTCCCATTTTGACCTTTCGTTGAGTTTATAGGAAAGTTGAAAAGCTATGATTCATAGAATAGAATATTAGGTAAAGGCTCAAGAGCAAGAATCTTAAAAACACCATGATCATCATTTTTCTCAAAATTCCAAGGGCTAGTATCTCTTTGAATCTTGTAAATGAGTCCATTATAAGGTAATTTAACATATTGGTAATCAAAATAAGTGATAGCTCACATACGATGAGTCCATGGCCTACCAAGTAAGATGTTATAAGAAAGAGGGAAATTAAATATCATCACCTTTACATGAATGGTAACAGGTTGGATAGTAATGGGAAGCCACACACACCCAAGAGGAAGCATTTTCCTTTTTATCATATCCTTAGTAGGTTCTACATATAGACTTAATATTGCATTCTGAATATCCAAGGGTTTTAATGAAATCAATAAAAGCAACACAAGTACTAGAACCCTCATCAATCAATACTCTTTGAATTGGATATCACCTATTTGGATAATAATAAATAAAGGAGGATTATTTGTAGAAGCAAAATCTCATCAAAAATCATAGATGCAATAGGAAATTTCAAAGAAAGAGAAGTGTCAATATTTTCATCAACATTGATGGACATCTCTTCACATTATTATAAGATACTATCCTTTGAACCAGATAAGGATACCTCCCATTCTACTAAGGGAGGAAAAGGGGCATTCATCTCAAATAATAGTTACATAAGATGGTTCTGATGATGGGGATATGTCATCATAAGCTTGAGAAATGGAATCTGAGATGGGAGATTAGTGAGTTCCACAATGGGATCCCACCCATCATAACCCATGAGAATATTGTTAGATATAGGTATATAATGGTTGAGGTCTTTAGAAGGAGGAAGGAAAGAGCATTGAAATTTATGTTGATAAAAATGAGAAGGTTTTGAAGAAGGTTGTAAATCATTTGGTGATGAAGAAGTAATTGGTTTAGATTAATCTTGAGAAGTAGGAGAAGTGTTAATAGAAGGTTGATTATCATTGGAAGATTGATAACATTATTACTAAAAGATGATGGAAGAATAGTAGAAATAGAATGAGATGTGTTATCCAAGGGAGAATCATAAATTGGATCATCATTAAAGGTTATAAGACTTCTTTCCCTAACTCATTTAAATGAATTGGAGAAGAATCTTGGATAACATGGAATGTCTTAGAAGGAGGTGGGGTGTAGATATGTTGGGAATCAATGAAAGCCACCGTCCTTTGCATATTACTCATGCTAACCACATTTTCTTTAGAAGTGGGTTCAATAAGACTTTCTACATTATTGGTGGAAGGGGTGGGCTTGTCTTGGTTTTCTTGAATAGGTTGATGATTAGGTAAAAGATATTTGTAAATAGCTCAATGAGCATTTTATTGATTTAAGGCTTGGGTATTATCATGTGTTTTGTAGTCCTTGAAAGCAACTTCATAAGATTTTTGACACTTGCAAGTGATAACATCATGATCAAAATTAGGACCAAGAAGAAAATCCATGGCTAAATTATGAAGTTGTCTACAGGTCTCATGAGAGTGACCCCAACTAGCATGAAACCAACAAAACTTACTAGGATAATACCAAGTTTTTATATGATGAGTAGGGTCAATCTCTCGAGGGAGAGGCTTAGGTAGATGCTTAAGCAATTCAGCTAAGGAAAGAGGTTTATGTACATTCAATGATGTTTGGTAATGAGAAATGGGGATTAATATATTATTGAGAAGGAGTTAGTTTTTAAGAAGGGGTAGGAATGATAGCTTGAGCATTGTGAATGGTATCATATGAATTGGTAACACCATCATTGGTAATATTTTAGTTTTTTTTTTTAAGTAACTAAATAGGACCCACTAAAGATTAGGGTAGCTCAAATTGATGCATAAGGAAATATTATAATTTAGCTTGGTCAATGGCCTCTTCCAAGGTATGTGGAGAAAGGGTACAGACTTGATATTATAATTTAGGACTTAAAGCATTTGTAAAGAGATGAAAGAGATTGTCATCTGCCATGTTACGTTCACACTAGTTTGACAAAGTCTTCCATATTTTAACAAAGGCTTGAGTGGTTTAATTTTTATTTTGTTTACAATTGATGAAGTGGGCCAAAGTGTTTTTAGGAAGATCACTAGTTTGGAATTCTTGTACTAAAGCATTCACTAAATCCTCCAAACTAGTGATGGAATGAGATCTAAGTTGATTATACCAATCCAAGGCATCACCTATGAAGGTTTTGGCAAGGAGTTTGGTAGCAGTAAAGGTGTTTAATTTAACCTAATCCTTATAAAGATTTCCAAATGTTTTAAGATGAAGGGTAGGATTAGTTGATACATTATAATATATAGTAGGTGTTATACCTCTGATATCAATGTTAACAATTTGAGTAGTAAGAGGTTCATTTTGTAAATGGTTGATAAATTTTTTGACTAATGGAGGTTGAGGAATGAGATTACCTTGAGAATCTCAAAGAAGGGGAGGAGGAACACCATGGTTATGTGTTCCCCAATCCATTAGTTGTGGTTGTGTTTGAATATTAAGAAGGTGGTTTCATATTCTCATCATTTGATTCATGTTTTGAGCTTGAAATGTGTTCATTTGATTGAGAGTTTGTAATAATAGTTGATGATTTTGATTAGTGTTATTATAATTAGTATTGGTGTTTGAGTTAGTATTAGTGGCTTGGGTAACACTATTAGTGTTGACATGAGATTGAGAAGAGCTATGAGAATTTGAAGCATGAGTGGAATATTTTTCTTATAAAGAAAAATATGGGCTAGTAAATGGTTGAGATGAAGAAGCACTAGAAACATGAATACCTTGGCTAGTAAACAATGAACTAGTAGATGGATTAATGATAGTGGATCTTATGAGAGGCCCACTAGATGTAGAACTAGCCATGTTAGTTGAGATACTAGGCATGGAGGTAGAAAAATTTAAATAAGAAGATGTCATAGCACAATAAGGAGTAAAGATTGAAGGGAGAGGTTGAGAATCAAAGAAATTAGTACCCCCAAATCTAGTGGAGAAAGTGGAAGTATAATAATGAGGTTCTTCAACTTAATGGCTAATCATGAGGTTATAAATGGTTGAAGGGTCTTTCCCTCTATGTTGAGGTAATTTCATGATAAAGAAAATAATTTCAAGAGTATATTATAATTGAGATTTATCTTATAATAAGAGAGGGTTGTTCTATAAATCAGTATTATGAGGATTCCCATTATTCATTGTATGAGTTACAATATGGATATTACTAGCATTCTCGAAAGGAACCCTATTTTGTCTATGGGATACCCTATTAGGATTGGTGAATTCCATCATATCTACTAATTGATTTTTAGTGTTATCACCAAATATATAGTCCATGATGAATTGAGGAAAGGTAAGATGAGATAAATAAGGAATCATAAAGTGATTGTAACTGAACTAGGTTAACTTGGTCAACTTAGTGCAAAAACTAGGTCTATAAAGTTGAACTAGGTCCAGAGGATCGACCCAGTATAGAGAACATAGACTAAAAAAAAGGTGTAAAAATCTAAAAATAGTACTAGGTTGTCTAGGTTGACCTAGTGCAGTGTACAGGGTCTAGAAAATATGCTAGGTTGCCCAGCCAAAATAGTATAGTAAACAAGAAAAAGAAAGAGCTGATAATCAATTTTTGAAAATAAAATGAGATAATTTGTAGTTAATATAATAAATTAAATGTTGGTAGTAAGGAAAAAATCAATTGAATTTATGTTATTCAATCTAATTGATGCACCCAAATCAAAAAGCTTACACCAATATGAGCTAGCGTGAGTTCTTGCACACATAATTGAGCAAAGAGCAAGCAAATAACTTGGAAAGTAAAGCTAGCTAACTAGTCAACATAGAATTTTATATTATCAAGAATGATTTTAAATGATAAAAATTGGGTTGTAAATAAGGTATTAAATAGCAATATATGGATGGTTTTAGGTGAGTTTAGGATGATAGGGACTGTAGTGGTAATGATACAAGCTTGGTATTGGGGCCTAACCCCCACTTCACACACTATAATGATAAGAGTGTCAAGTGTTTAACCAAAATATACCATTCACCACACTTTATACTTGACCAAAGTATCAACTTTGCTTCTCCTTTGGTGATGAAATCCAAGTAAGTTGGCTTGGCTAGTCAAATATTAAAAATAATTTTAATGTTAAGTGATTTGGTCGTGTGTGCATAAAATAAAAATAGTGAAACTAAAAATTTAATTAAAAACCTCCTAATTAGAATACGTGAAGTATTATAAACATGTAAATAGATAAAAATAAATATGTGATTAGAATATAAGGTGATTTCCAACTTTGAAATAAGGTATCATGAAAACACTATATGCACAATAAACAAAACTAGGTCAAGAGTGTCAAGCTAGCACCATTGAAAATAGGGTTTGGATAGATTAACCAAGTTGACCTAGTTATTTTAGACAATAAAGAGGACATAGAACTAGGTCAACCAATTCAATATAGTTGGTTGTGTAGAGGTAGCTTTGAAGGCTAAAAACTTGAAAGGAAATTACATAAATAGAGAGATACATAAGAATATTATCTTACCTTGATAGTTTAGAGATAGTAATTGTTAATCCAAAACTTGTAAACTAGGTTGATCTGGTTGACCAAGAAATACATAAATCTTCTAAAAAAGTGCTAAAAATGTACTAGGTCAACTTGGTTGACCTAGTTGGTTTGAATGGAAGTCTAGAAATGTACTACGTTGAGTTGGTCGACCTAGTAGGATGATCTAAAAGTTTCAAAACTAGAATCTGTACTGAGTCAAATTGATCAATTAGACTATACATAAACTAATGAAAATTGACTAAAAATATACTAGGTCAACCAAGTTGACCTAGTACACTAAATTGGTATTATAAAAAGTGATAAAAACCTAAACTGGGTCGAGCTACTCGATCTAATTGTATATTCTTAGACACAAAGAAAGAGAAAACTAGGTCGACATAATCAAAATAGTATGTCAAAATTTATGATAGAAATGATAATGAAATAATGAAATAAAAGTAAACAAATTCAATAAGGGTTGGATTCATTTCAATTTCACCAAAATGTATATAATTAGAATTGTATGATGCATAATGAATTAATACTAGATTGGATAAGATATAGCCTACCTACACTTTTGATTGGGTATACACTTGTTAAGTGGGAGCATGACCAATATGAGGATCTACTAGACCTGATTAGGGGATCACTTGTATGATTTGTCACAACACATCATGTAAATAAGGGTTCCAAAGCCTACAATCTAAGACAATCACACAACAATCCTAAAAGAGTCCTATGATTTGATATTCACTTATGTAATAAAAAAGAAAGTAAATTACTCTAATAACAAGAAAAGTAAACTAATCTAGTGTACACCAAAGCCTAGGGCACAAAGTAGAGGTTAGAACAAAACAAATAAATAAAAAATAAACTAAACATGGATAAGATACATATACTCACATCAATGTATATAGAATCCTAATACATGGAAGATAAGAATACATATTGCATTATCTATCTACTCTTATCAAGGAGAAATAAAGTTATGAATACTTACCTTTGAAGATGAACCTATTGAGTCTCAACCTCTCCCTTAGCCAAGGTGCTTCACAAGAGATTGTTGTGGCTTGTAAGGATAACTAGGATAAATCAACTCTAGGCTAAATGACTACCTAAGCATCTAAAAGACTTCTCCACAAGACAAGATTAGAGCTCCAAAAGAAAGTGTTGAACCATAAAGCTTTATTCCTCAAGTAGAATGGTCAATAAGTAGATGTTAATTTTCACTTCATCACTTGATTAATATATTCTTATGAATGGTGTTAAATGACCTTGTATATATAGTAGTATCTTACCTAAAAACCATTCAAACATGTTGACTATACTAGGTTGATTGGGTCGACGTAGTACATTCTCGGTCTAATGCTTAAAGTATGTGCTAGGTTGGTCGGGATGCAAACAAGTCAAAATAGATAAAGTGTCCCTAAAATACACTAGGTCGACTAGGTTGACCTAGTTTACTAAATAGGTAAAAAGGGTAATAAGGTAATAAATGAAGGAATAAAGCATGGTAATGACTAGAATGGATAGGAAAGAGAACAATAATCTTACGAATTATTGATGGTCTACCCACCCCTTTCATAAATCACCCCTTAAGTCATGCACTCAAAGAGATTGAGACTCGATAGGTTCCTTTAAGATACTAAGTGTTAATAATCAATAAAAGTTTGAAAATATTATGTATATACAAATACCATGAAGAAGATCGAAGCATCAATGCCAAAGATCAAAGAGAAACATGCATCATTACATACTTCATCCCATGAAGTAGAAAAGGTTTCTAACTTCCCCTTTGATCTTGGAAGAAGTGTTTATTTCAAGTTGGTTTGTGCGTGTGTGTGTGTTTTATAAGTGCTCATAAAGCACAAGTGTGTGGTGTGTTATGTTTTGTTTTGTTCTTATTTTTTCCTATGTTTTGATATTTTATAAGGAAATTTTAGTGTCATACTTGTACATAGGTGTCTTCATACCAAATATATAGGAAAAGGCTACTAATTTTGGGCATAATAAACATACCACCCTGGAAAGTACCAAAAAAGTTGACTATTTTGACCACAAGTCAAAATAGGTTAACTCCCTATTGTCCAAAACCTATAAAGGATCTATTAGGGTCATATAGGGTGTGTCGTGGTGTTATTTTATGTCATTTAATGTGTCATAACCTTGGTCATAGTCATTTTCCTTCCTAAGTCATTATATGTCACTTAAAGGGTCATTTTAGTGCCATAAATGAGAATGGTACAATTTTACAAGAAATACAAGTGTTCTAAACTCTCTTAAAATTTCCATCATGTCAGATATATGTTAGGAATGTTAGTCTCTAACTGAAAATTGAAGGTACTCTATTGAAATAAGGAAAAAGGTGGTGGTTTGGGTAATTTTGGAGGTTATACAGCCTTTAAATGAAGGTGGTACATGTGGAAATTTTATATAGTGGATTTTTAACTTCTATGGACTCATCATAACATTTTATCTTCTCTAGAAATCTTTAAAATTTCCAAAAATTATTTTGCTCCTTCATCACCCTTCTAGACATGTAGAACTAGTTAATACATTTCTTCTTGGTACAGACAGTAGAAGAGGTCCCAGGTCAAATGCCTTCGTGGGGAGATATAAAACTCAATCCAATTCATTTTTATAGTAGTATTTCAAGGATTGGATTCTTATACTTTATGAACCATCCTTTAGAAATTGATTATTATTTCTACATGTTTTTTCACATGTCCTATAAGTTTCCTCATTATATGGGTAGGTCCGTATAATTTAGCTAATGAAATTTATTTTAGAAGACATGGGCATCTTTCCCACATTATTTCTATCTTTGGTTTCATGATTGGAGATGAGTTAATGAGTACAACATCTCAAGTTTGTAAGTTGGCATCACATGGAGTTGCAAACAAGTTTTCACCATTTACAAAGGTTTCATTTTATTTTAGGGGATTTAGATGAAGGTGCTAAGTTTAATTTAATGTTTTTCACATCTTTAAAATCACCTCCTATCTTCAAAACTTAGTTCTAAATGTCCCCACATAGAATTGCAGTCAAGAAATATACAATATAGTCAACTTGATCCATGACTATCATACACAGTCAACTAAGTGACATGTGTAAGGTCCTAAACATGTTAATGAAAGATTAATTAGAGGTTTTAAGGTGATTAACACACTATTTCATATTATCAATCAATATAAACCACTCCAATAACATAGGTTTACATGTGACAGCAAGTTCTCCAACATACTCAGGTCTGCAACATTAGTGTGTACCTATAGGTGCCTTATAGTAGGGAAGTCACATTGAATGGAGGCATTGTATCTAGTCTTAAGTTCCTTAAAGTTTTAAATATCCATTGGAGAAGCTTGAGAGGGTATAACACTTTTTTAATGCTAACACATCATGTAGTTACTTATGTCTTATCTTCACTGCCTTGTTTAAAACATTAAGGCATACCTACTAGTGTCCTTAAGAGCTGATCATGTCAGTTGAGGACATGAAAAATATTTTGAAACTTTTCAAGGAGGAGAATATTAATTTGAGTACCTTTGTGAAGGTTTTAACTAAGTGCAATCCCATACACTAGGTACATTGACTATCTCACTTTTAATGCCTTGTCTACAACTGAATGTCCACCTATAGATGGTTCCCATAAAGACATGAGAATATTTCATAGAGGATTTCTAACATGTTTTGAGGATACCATTAGGTTTTGGAGTTGGAAAATGTCATGATAACCTTATTTGAATTATTGGATTAGTAGGTAGGCCTAAAATCCATCTTTAAGATGGAGGACTGAGCTTTAGGGACAAGTTCCCCAAAAGCTCCAAAATAGAGCCCTATGTGATTTTGAGCTACCATTTGATGAGATGATATAGAACCCATGTGTGTTTTGATGGTCCTAGGTTGTATCCTCCATATAGGGGTAGAAATTCATAAAATATATTGGATTTTTGACTAGAGGAACATGTTGAAAGGAGGCTTCCAAATCATACATTTATCCACTATAGAAGGGCAGTGTTTACTATGGTTTTCAAGTTACAAGTGACCTTATTCTCCAAAGAAATGTAAAAGAGTATATATATTCATAATATGTGATCTTATGAAGGTAATGGAAAAACTAATGGTCCAAGGATATTAAGAGAGTTTGAAATACTAGGTATTAATCTTCATCACCACCTGCAGGTGTGCTTTACCCTAAGGAAACCTACCTACACTTGACTACAAGCTCCTTTACACTCATGACATACATTTTGGAATATTAGAGGTAATCAAATAATAAGCACTTATGTGTGAATTTATTTATAATTATTTAAAATTACCTTAGGATTTGAATCAAAAGTCTAAAGGATTGATATCCACCTATAGGACTTTCATTTTGCTCTAAAATAATCAACTCTAGTTGATTATGGCATGATAGTGATATGTAGCATGACCAGTCTTGATGATGGCCTAACCTAAAGCATGGTGTATGATATATACAATCATAATATATGCCTAAATAGTTTAAATAATGTCTTAAATTTAGTTAATAAGGCTTAAAACATACCAATACTCACCTACAAGCTTACTTTTCCTGAGTAAGCATGTAGTCTACAGTCAAGTCTAATTAAGAAAAGACATGAGTTGAAGGAGCCAACATAGATTATGGGGAAGTTTTAAAGTACTTTTAACTCCTTAATTTTTATTACATTCATTTCCTGATGTCCTAAGACCAAGGAAACAAAACAAGAGAGGTCCCAAGGACAAACTACAGTCCATATTAGAAAATCTTGCATGGTCAGCCAATATAAGAGTCTATTTTGAGGTTTTAGAGATTTAAAAGGTTTATGAGTGTGAAATAAATATATAAATTTGTTTTTATTACCTTCATAACCCAATTTATCCACTCATACATTCACTTTTCATTATAATATAGAGGAGATACCCTCTATTCTATCTCAAATAGAGGGTACTCCAAGAAATAGGAAAATTGCAAACTTGGGGAGTATATCATGAAAAGATGAATTAATAGTATTAAGTTTAATTAATTATGGTTTTAAAATTTGTAATAGACATGAAAAAACCTAAAAAATACCTCATATACATGATAAAAAAACTTATAAGAGGTGGTGAGGGGCTAAACACAATCAGCATCCATTAGGCCTAGTCGATACCTAGTGTCTAAAGGGGGTCAAATATCACTTATAAGACCAAATTAACTATTAAAATCCTTTTAATACATTAATATAGAGGTATTAATAATTATATAACCTTTGGTGTGTATGTGAAGTCATATGGAAGACATATTTTGGCCCAAACCAACTCAAACCTATGCAAAATGAAGAGAAAAGCTCAAGAGGGCAACTTTGAGAGCTCATATGTGCACAGACACATAGAATGTGAGTATAAGGAGTTGTATAATGTTATATAGGGTCCTTAAAAAATATTTAGTGAAATTTTTTGAAGAATTTAATGTCACGTCTTCATGAACAATCCTTAGAGGGAAAAATGGTTCTAAACCCTCATAAACCCTTGCTAGTAACCCAATTGTAAAGATGAAGTAGGAGAGGAATACAAATGATATATTTTTATAGGAAATTGATTTGATATTTTATAATACTCCTTGTATTTCCTTCCCATTTAATTGAGTTGTATGTTACTTATACAAACAGGGCACAAAACTAGTTTCTTTGATAGTTTTTGGTGTTTTATAGGTTCAAGAGAGATTCAAAGGATGAAAGTTACTTTGGGATATAGGTTAGGACTTTATATAACCCCTGATTTAAACTTCATGCATCATAAAATCTCACAATTTCCTATGAAATTAACTTCATCTTAGCCAATCAAAACTAGAATAGTGAACAAACAAGTGAGAAGGTGAAAACTTCAAGTAGGAAGCTTTTTATGGTTTTCCTAACTAAGGAATATAAGATAATTATGGATATTTAAAAGTGTCATACACTCTTTTTTATATAATTTTTTCAAAAACTAAAGGAAAATTTGGTGAAAATCATGCAAGGTGATTGAAAGAGGAGTTATTTAGACTACAAGTAGTGATAACTCATGTCGAGAGGAATCTTAATGATGAGGGAAACAACCAGTGCATTTTTGGTCTTGTCTATAACCCCTCCATCTCATTTAAATCATATCATATAACCCTTATCTATTTTGGATCATTCCAAGGAGGCCAATTGATGAAGATAGTTTCTAGGCATGTAAATCAGGAGTTCTAAGCCATAGTTTAGGAGTTTCATGATTTTAAAAGACATTTATCCTATGAGACCTTGCATGGTATGTATCCCACTTAGTTTTCCTACATTTTTAACTCATATTATTAGTTTCACAAGTGTTATTATCACTCTTGGACTTCACTCTCTTTTCTTCTCTCTCAAATTCTATAAGTAGTAACCATTTTGGCTCT